>CM075860.1:65024477-65186235 GCA_037975125.1 Latrodectus hesperus
CAATAAATGTGCAACTATAAGGGCTTCGACAGTCAACCCTTTAATCAAGGGTCATTACGAAATTTTATGAATAAGTGCTAATTGAAATAGATACTCATGAATAAAAGTTAGATTTTATGCGTTGTTCAGGAAAATTTAATTATTTTACAAGTAAATGGATGCATTTCAGCTAAAACTATTGATTTAAATCATGGCATAAATATGAATATTAATGATTTCTGAAATAAAAAAGATTCTATTTATATTTCTATTGCGTTGTATGTTTTTATCAAGTATAAGCAAAAGTTTTGAAAGATCAGTTTTATTATGGTAAAAATGAAACAAAAACAATGATCTGTCCAGGAAGGCATCATTTGTTTGTGCAAAATTCCAACAAAATAATATCATATATCACACTGTTGAATTAAGCATTTTCATGGCTCTACTTATAGGTAGAGCAACTGGCCTCAAATCAATAAAAATGTAACTACCATTGTTCAAAATGCATTCGATACAAACAACTTATGACTTTGAAGGGCATCCATTGGCAACCCAACCACATTATCATTTTAAATGGTGGATTAATATGATGTTGTTGAATGTAAGAGGGCCACGTGCTTCTTAACTATGCCGCCAAAGATGTGTTGGAACATCGTAATGTTGTAAACAGAAACTGAATTCATTTAAAAACATGACATGAAGCATTTCTGAATTCAATTGTTTTCTTAGATCACAAAATTAAAACAGTTATTCTGTCAATGATGTAGAATCAAGGGTAGCCAAAATAGTAGTTGCCTAGCTGACAATTCATATTGCTTCAACGTCATTAAGCAAAATCTTTTCTTGAAAATAACCCTATTTTGGGAATTAGAACTCTTTACGTGTTTGTACTATGCAAGTATGACTATACTTTGCCGTGAAAGTAACATGAATATCTCCTCTGCTGTCAGTGACAACAAGATTCTGAAATCCAGTGAGTAATTCAATTTGAACCAATCAACCTGAACCAATCAATTCCTTATTATGCAGATAATCATAGGATCTTAATTCACTGAAGGAAAATTTGTGGAATATTATAAATCTTCCTTCCATTAGGCTACTAACTGCCTGGTAAACGTATCTGCTTCTTACACGAGACATTACAACAAATTTTCACCAGGCAACAACATTAAAAATTAACTTGTGTATGGAAACTTATAGTTATGTTCTTTCATTTAATCACAATGTGTTTTATATCACCTCTTATTTTATTGAAACAGGAAAAAATGCTGAATTGTGTATCCCAGCATATTTCTTCCACCATGTAAATTCAATATATATATATATATATATATATATATATATATATATATATATATATATATATATATATATATCACAAAATATAACACAAAAAAATACTAAAAAATTTAGGGTACAAAATATTTTCTTAACCACCAGTATATATTTTTCTCATGAATCTATTTGAAAAATAAGTCAAAAGTAGAAAAACTTTTAACTGAACTCAGACAAAAAGTCGTAAACATATTAATTTATCATTGATTCTCGAGGGCGCTATAGAAGAGGAAAATTTAATAATTTATTAAAGGCTTTATAAAACGATTAGGGGAACATTTAAGTATATATTCCGATATTTTTTAATTGAAATATCTGTATTCATGTAAAGTTTTTTTATTTAAAGGAATTATTTAGAAACGGAAATTTAAATATGCCGAACTCTCCATAATTTCTAGTCATAGACAGGTTTTTGATTAGTCATAGACAGGTTTTTGATGAACCAAAATTACTTCTATTTGCAAGTAATTTTCTCAGCAAAATAAATATTGATATTTATTGACGTAGAATTTTCTTCAAACGAGTGATTTTTATTTCGATTTGAATGTTTTTTTAATCTTATCTAGTTTTATATCTTAGCTTAACAAATATTTGAGAATCCACAAAATAATTTGCTCATGCACCGCATGAAATTTGATTTTTCTTTAGTAACGTATATTTATTACGTACGTCCGATATATCATCGTTTTAGTTCTGCCTATAGTTAAAGAATTATTTTGTCGTGATGAATATAAGCTTAATATATACCCAAGAACATTGAAAACTACCCACCAAGAAAGGAGCATCGAACTAAAACGAATCTTAATAAGCATGATGATACAGATGAATGATTACACTGACTCCAAAATTAAAAGACAGTTAAACAAATACAGTTGAACAAAAAGAACACAATAGCAACTATATTTCGGATCATCTTCTACTGTCATACATGACAAAACATTGTCGAGTATTGATTTGATGTCTGATGATGTCTGAAGGCAGATAGGGCATATAAATCTTGAGCAGCCACCTACAAATCATGTAGAGAGTGAGATACGGCAGCATTGGGTGTTTTAGCTAGTCCCATGCATATTTTACTGCGGACATGTCCGAGGAGTAGGCTGATCATAGAAAGGTCGGAACATGATGTAGGAAGTTTTGAGTAACTCGAGTAGTATGAGGAGGAGCATCTTATTATCTCATCATCATTATCTTTTAATGGAAAATATTTCTCTTGGAATTTCATTTAAAAAAGGCGGCACATTGAGTCGAATAGTCTCATCAACATAACGATCCCAATTAGAATGGAGTGGATATCAGGGTATGTCTGCACAGATCATTAGACTTTCAGTGTGAATTGTTTGCCATGTGATGGCTTGGATGGAAATGTAAAATTTACCAGGACGTCTAAATAAATATTCGCGGTTGTCATCTGTTCCCAGAATGAACCGGTATTCATAACAGAATGTTATATTTTGGCAATCAGTAGCATTTCACGTGCTTTGTCTTAGAACAATTGTAAACGGAATTACCGGTGTTTCGGCGTTAAAGACAGCACACGAAAAGTGTCTCTTCTCCAAGGCGTTTGTAAACAACTGGTACCTCTACATTTGATTGTACTGTAGAGCGACTAAACGGTGGGTTACAAGATCGATTACCACAAGATCCTTCAGTTATTTCACCTCGGCGTCTTCTGGATGGCTCCAGACTCAGTACATCAATCCTGGGTACCTCAACTACTCATTATGACCACTCCCAACATGCTCTGAAGGAACACTCTGAACAGACGCATTGTCTATCAGGAGTTTTCAGACCGTTAATAAACCTTTTTTTCAGACACGTTTAGCTATGAGGAATGTTTTTTCTCAAGTCTACCTGGCATTCGTCATTTAACTCCTCCTAACATTCCTCTTAGAGTCAGAATTGAGATCGTCACATTTATAAATCTATCAATATGCACCGAATATATAGGTCTAACTTTCTGAGTGCAGTGCCACTTCAGAGTTAATAGTCATGAGCACTTGCATAAGATATCTCATTACACATCTTTACAGAATTTCGTGATTATACCTGCCTTTCTTCTTGGTGAGCAATTTTCAATGTCCTTTGCATTTAATTTTATTTTCAAGTGTAAAGAATTATTAAGAACATTAAAATTTCTTTTGAAATTCTTAGCAGGGATTTATTTCTAAAAATGAGTATTAATAAGATATCTAATTTAATTATGGAATACATTTTAATGAAAAATTTGGTTATAATATGTTGTATTTCTATTTTTCCCAAACTAATAAAAATCTATATTTTATACTTTATGTTTCTAAAATCTATATATTTGAAAAAAATATACATATCAGAATTTTTTATCATAAAATATTAGTGAATGATTGATGAAGAGTTTAATTTAAATTCTTGTGATACCTCGTTGAATTCCTACCTGAAATTTCCGATTTAGATTTACTTCATATTGTATTGTGATATTAGAATACCTGATTTAGAGCTTAGAAGACAAATCTTCACATTCTCTCAAATATATATCAAAAAATAATTGTGAAAACCTCTCTCTCTTTCTTACTAAAATGTTTTAGCTTCCTTTCTACTTCACATATTTATCTGCAGTTTTAACTTATTAGTTAATATTTCTGTCAATTGAATCAGTGAGTTTTTAATGCTTAACTAAATTAGTTTAAACTTAACTAAATTAGAGAAAATTAGTTTAAATTAGTTAAAATTTAAATTTAACTAATTTAAACTAATTTTCACAGCTTCGTAAGAACTTACCAGACGATGTATATAAATTTGTAAAAATTTATCGTATTGAAAAAGGTATTATACTTACAAAATTAAACAAATAAATTTATGATGAATTTAAAAGTATAATATAAATTTTTCATTTCAATTTGAAAATAATGTGATAGTTATTTCCGAAACTGTTATATGTAATATATTTTTCAGGAATCAAAAAAAGGATCATATATACATAGTGAAAATAACTTATCATAAAGATAAGAAAAAGTAGTATAGGAAAAATAAGTGTAATAAAAAATAATAAACAAATATGGAAAAGACGGGATGTACGTGTATCGAAGAAAACAAATGTATTTTGATGACAGAATATTATCTAAGACAGAATAATGGACCCCAATAACAAATCAAATTAAATATGGAATGCATTTTTTTGTGTGTAATTGTATCATAGATTTTTAACTATCATCGTATCATCATTTTATCATAAGTTAATGGGTCAGCTGCAAAGACTAATAAGAAGCAATGTAATTTCCCTGAATAAAATTGTATCATTATTTTGACATGCATATATATTTTGGATGTATTTAATTTAAATGTATTCACATATCGCAGCATTATACGTTATTTAAATATGCTTTCTACCCAAAAATATTGCCTTGTTTTGAAGTATCAAAATTATTAAAATATTCAAAACACGATTTATATACATGCTATACATTTGTGTCAAATAAATCTAAGCAGTGAAATATAGATATTGCAGTAATAACGTATGGAAATATAAGATTCTGAAGCATGAAAATAATTTACGAGCTGGTGATATTTGCATTTTATGACCTACTCGTTTTACAAAAAATGACTTTCAACATTTTGCATATTTTTCCAAAAATAAATATTTAGATTATTATATAGTAATAAGTTTAGCATATAGCTGGAAATTTTATTCCTGTGTTGATGATAAAAATAGTTAATCGTATATGAAATTCTTAAGAACCTTACTGATGGTAGTTCAAAAGTAATTTTATTAATTATAAAGTGAAACAAAAATAAAACAGTAAAATCCATTTTATTTAAAAATAAAGTTTTCGATAAGTTTCTAACATTTTAGAATCTAAAATTTATAAATAGAAATATTAAGATTAAGTTTAACAAATATTAAAAATTTAATCGCTCGCAAAAATTACACACACATGCACACGCACACGCACGCACACACACACACACACACACACACACACACACACACACACACACACACACACACACACACACACACACACACACACACACACACACACACACACACACACACACACACACACACACACACACACACACACACACACACACACACACACACACACACACACACACACACAAGGGGTATTAATTGGGCTGATAAAATGAATATTTTAAAATAAATGAACATCATTAATTCCGTGCCTAGGGCTAATTGGCACCGCGGTATTGGTGTCTTAACGGAGCCTCTAGTTGCCTGGCGAACTTCTAGAGTAAATTGCCTTGCCCAGTAACTCAGGCAATGCTGGGTGGACTGTCATATTACCTGAGATTATTTACTGTTATTATATAGCTGAAAAGACATTGAAAATAACAAACATTTCTGCTTTTGCAGGAGAAACTTCTGAAGCAGACCTTTCTGAAAAAGACAAGGGAACTCAGAGACAATCTAATGAAGGGGTAGCAATGAAACTTTCACAGGAGGTAGAAATGACCTCCAAACCATCTTCTTCTGGTGAGAGTCAGGAAGCTATCTCTAGCATGACTGACTCTCTGACCAGAATCAAGCTTAAAAAGAGAATATCTGGTGCACAGAAAAAGAGGTTGGTGAAGGAGCGCAAAATCGCTGAGGGGACTTGGGTTGAAAAACCCAAGGCAACCAAAGGCGAGAAACGTCCTGCCAATCGGATGAACCAGGGCAAGGTCGGAAAGGCTGCCAAGAGAGAAGGACCTGAGGGATTTACTTACAGGGCGGCTCTCACGGCGATCAAGATGGCCGTGCTCTTAGAAGGTCATCCGGAAAAACGGTTAACAGAGAAATAGGCCTATGACCTGGAACTCTTGTTAACCAGGAAAATAGGAAGGAATGAGGAGGGTTTTACCCCAACCTTCCTATCCTGTGAACTTGAAAACGGGGCTCTTATTATCAATTGTGCAGATCTGGAGAGCTCAAAGTGGCTGGAACAAAATGTCAATGATATGAGCCCTTGGCGAGAACATAAACTCTTGGTGGGTGAGGCAAGGAAACTTGTCAGAACCACCAAGATAATTGCAAAACTGCCAAAAATCTGTAATGAACTGGAACCTAAAGAGCTCCTGAGAAAAATCGAGGCTCAGAACGGTGGGGTCTCTCCATTGGAGTGGAACGTTCTTAACATTAAGAACGACCCATCTGGGCGGACCATCGTTCTTAGTGTGCCTGAATTAGATGCTGCCACACTTCGTGTAAGGGGATATAGGTTTCATATTGGATTTCACCATGTGCAGGCTAAAGTACTTGATAAACATGCTCCTGCTGATGGGGGTGAAGGTAGTTCAAGCCAACCTACACCACAGTAGAAGTGGTACTACTAACCTCAGTAAGAAATTTCTTGCTGGGGATATACACCTGGCCCTGATTCAAGAACCCTGGTTGGTTAGGGGAAGAATCAGTGGTCTCAAAGGAACTAAAGGTAAGCTTATCTATTGTACTAATGGTAACGCTAGAACTTGTATACTCTTACATAAAAACATTGAGGTTCTTCCCTTCTCTGAATTTATTCTTAGGGACCTGACAGCTGTGAAAGTCAGACTCAACATAGAGGGTAGGGACAGGGAAATTGTTTTTGGCTCTGGATACCTGCCCTATGAAGAGAAGGCTCCACCTGACCATTCTCTGCACAAGCTCATGAACTTTTGCAGTAATAACAACTTACAGGTAGTCCTAGGACTAGACTGTAATGCTCATCATGTTGTCTGGGGAAGTACGGACACAAATAAAAGAGGTGAGTACCTTTTGGAATTTATTCTAAACTATGGGTTAGATATTCTAAATGTGGGCAAAAAACCAACTTTTATTACTTCCAATCGATCTGAAGTAATTGACATTACTATAGCGACAACGCTGATTAGTAAAAATATCAAATACTGGAAAGTAGATGACAGACCTTCTGGTTCAGATCATCAAAACATCCATTTTGAAATTCACTCGAATGTGTGTCTGGATCGCATATTCAGAGACCCAGTTAGGACGGACTGGAAGAAATTCCAAGAAGAACTGACTGGGTTGATTGAGCTCGGTAACAGACCTATTAGAGACAACTACGATCTAGAAGTTACAGCAGATCTCCTACAGAGAAGTATTCTAGATTCTTATCATAACAATTGCCCCATTCGCACTAGAAGAGCTAAACTCCAATGCCCTTGGTGGAATGACTCTCTAGCTGCCGAAAGAGCAAATGTTAGAAAACTTTTTAACAAAGCTAAGAAAAATGGTGAATGGGAGAACTATAAAAGGGCCCTCACTATTTATAACAAACTTGTTAGAAAAAGCAAGATTAACTCCTGGAGAAAGTTCTGTGACGAGATAGATTCTATTTCTGAAGGAGCTAGACTCCAGAAACTCCTTAAAAGGGATGAACCTATTTTGGTTGGTACCCTAAAAGACGAGGAGGGTAATTTTGCTTCTTCCGGAAAAGGGGTTATGGAAATTATGACCAGGACTCACTTCCCGGGAGCTAGAGATATTTATAGCAACGAAGGGGAACATTGCATTGGCTCTTTGCAAAGAGTCAATAGCAATCAATGGACCATCGCTAAAAATATCATAAACTACAACATTGTTAAATGGGCAATTTTTGCCTTTAAACCTCTAAAATGCCCTGGGCCTGATGGAGTTATGCCCATCATGATCCAGAAGGCAGAGAAGGTTGTCATACCAATGCTAACTAGAATGTATAGAACTAGTTTGGCCCTGGGATATATACCAAAGACATGGCAAAAGACTAGGATTGTCTTCATTCCAAAACCTGGCAAGGACACTTATGACCAGGCCAAGTCATACAGACCAATCAGTCTTTCTTCATTCTTTCTTAAAATTATGGAGAAAATCATTGATCGGCATATTAGAGATTACTTGGGTAGAAATAGTCCCTTGCATGCTCTTCAATTTGCCTATCAACCCGGCAAATCTACAGAGACTGCTCTACATCAGCTAGTTTCCAAGATTGAAGCCACTCTGGATCAAAAGGATATTGCCTTGGCAACTTTCCTCGACATCCAGGGTGCTTTTGATAATACTTCCCATCCATCCATCCTCAATGCACTTAGAGGGGCAGGGATTAATCAGACCCTGTGTACTTGGATTGAGGCCTTAATTTCGGATAGATATATACAAATGAACATCTTCGGTGAATCATTTGAAAAAAAGACTACTAGAGGTTGTCCTCAAGGAGGTGTTCTGTCACCATTACTTTGGAACCTAGTTGTAAATAGCCTTATAAAACATCTAAATGATAAGGGCTATTATACGCAGGGATATGCTGATGACATTGTCATCCTTATCCTTGGTAAAGATTTTGACATAACTTGTCATCTCATGCAGGATGCTCTAAGTTATGTAGGTCAATGGTGCATGGATAGGGACCTGATGGTTAATCCTCAGAAAACCTACCTTGTACCTTTTACACGCAAAAAGAAACGGAAAGGTTTTTTCATACCAAGACTTTTTGATGTTGAAATCAATGTGGCTTCAGAGGTGAAGTATCTGGGCATCTATTTAGACCAGAAACTCACCTGGAATAAGCACATTGATGATAGGATCAACCGAGCAAAGAAAAGCATTGTGATTTGCAGGCGAATGCTTGGTAAGAACTGGGGTTTACATCCAAAACTGATGTTATGGATGTACACAGCTTTTGTCAGGCCCATTTTCACATATGCCTGTGTGATCTGGTGGCATAAGGTGGAACAGAAGACTGTGATTGACAGATTGAGGAGTCTACAAAGACTAGCCTGTCTCTGCATCACAGGAGCAATCTCCACCACGCCAACCAGAGCATTGGAGGTTGTGTTGGATCTGACTCCCTTGGACATCTTCATATGCAGCGTTGCAAGATTGAATGCATATAGAATGAAGCTGCAAAACCACTGGTATGACCAGCCTGTTGCCAAAGGGCACAAGGGCATCACCAGGAAATTTCAAGACCCTACTCTTCTGATGCCATCTGACATCATGGAAAAAACATACATGTTTGACAAGACATTTGATGTAGTTTTTCCAACTAGAGAGGAATGGGATAACAACATGTTTGAAACTAAAACAGGAGATCTAATCTGGTACACAGATGGATCACTGAAGAACAGCCTCTCAGGTCTGGGAGTTTGTGGCGTGTCACCAAGAATCAGCTTGTCTGTAAGCCTTGGGCGATACGCTTCGGTCTTCCAGGCAGAAGTTTTGGCCATTATCCACTGTCTGCAACTGAATATGAAGAAGGGCTATTACGATAAGCGGATTCTCATTTTCAGTGACAGTCAAGCCGCTTTAAAAGCGCTTAATTCCTTCGAAATCAAATCTAAAATGATTCTGGAGTGTAGAAACCTTCTTACAGAACTGGCAACTAGAAACAGGGTGATCCTTGTATGGGTGCCAGGGCATAAAGGTATCGAAGGTAATGAAAGGGCTGATGAGCTTGCTAAACAAGGATCGTCTTTTGTTCCCATTGGTCCAGAACCTTTTTGTGGGATCAATTTGAAGACCGCAAAAACCAATGTTCGCAGATGGGAAAAACGGAAGATGTATGAAGCTTGGCTCAAATCTCCTGGTCAAACCCACGCTAAAGGTATGATCTGTAGGTCATCAGCGAGGATTTCCTATGAAATTCTTAGATGCTCTAGGCAGAAGATACGTTTAATCGTAGGCTTCATAACTGGGCACTACTATTTCAGAAAACATCTCCATAAAATGGGACTGTTTCAGCAAGACCCTATCTGCAGGAAATGTCATATGCAAGAGGAAACGGCCAAGCATATCATTTATGAATGCGAGGCTCTTGCCCTCCCTAGATTAACCTCTTTAGGCATCATCCATACTAGAGAGTTACACCTAGATTCCATTAAAGGGTTATCAGACTTTATTAATAAAGTGGGTGATCCGAGCAAATGGAACTAAGAAACATTGGGTTTGGAGTTAACAGTACAAAATGCTGATAAAAGCAGAGGTGCTCAATGACATACAAACCCAACTTGAAGAAGAAGAAGAAGAAGAAGAAGAACATCATTAAGATTTAAAATTCTGTTGCACAAAAATGAATACAACTGATTTAACTCAAATAACTTATAAATATCACATAACCAATCCATTCTTACATCCCATACATTCTTGAAATCATTAATAAAAGTCAAATACGCTGCAGAAACTCTATTTTAAAATATTCAGAAGGACATCATGTCTCGAATTAATGAGCAAACGTTTGAATTTTCTGCTATGGTTAGATTAATTAGACGTGAATAGAAATATTTTCTAATTCAACCTAACACACAGTGTTTCTCTTAAATAAATTAAATGAAGAAAGTATTTACATATTATTTACATATTAGAATGAAGCTCTTAACCATGAACATTACATTATCAGAAACATTTTATCTTGTCTTAGCTTGCGTTGGGTACCTTTATTACAGAAACAATATTGCAGGTTTAGTAGAATACTTTAAAGCTTCGTATTATCTTCAATAAGTATTTGAAAATTTAGTGTCATAATATTACTAAAGGAATTAAATATTTATGAAATAGTTCCTATTTTTTGAAAAATATATCTGCAAAAGTACCTTTGTTTTATTTAAATTTGATTAATGGTTTATAAATTAATAACTTTTTTGTTTCTTCTATGTATGAGAAAAATATGAGCTGTATAATTTAAAATAATCTTAATCAAGATATTAAGAGACAGCTAAGAAACTGGATTGGGAATATTAAATATACATGTCTTCTGCATGAATTAATGCATAGCAATTTATTTTGTATAAATTAATTTTTTCATAAAGCATAAAGTAAAATGCATACCATCTAAAGTAAAATGATATCAAAAAGAAGTAACTTTAATTTTCTTGATATTTTTATTCCAGAAAAAGTTTGCTAAGGTTTTTTTTACTAATAATATTTTAAATAAAATGTGTAATGTGAATTGTTTACCTTTTAAAAATGGGTAAAAGTTAAAAATAAATAAATTTTTATATTTTTAACAATCATTTTTCTATAAAAATGAAAATAAGATAAGAAAAAGTATTTATGACATTGTTCGATTGGAGGTCATGATGATTGATTGTATTTGGAATTTAATAATTTAATTAAATTTAAGAATTTTAAAAATATATAAATGTTATTTTATATATTTCTAATTTTGTAATCTTCTGCCTCTATATTAGAATTGATTTCATTAAATTTTCTGTATTTTATTTTCTATTTTAATTTTCACTATGCCAACATTAAATATATGTGAATGCCATTATATTTAAGGTTGACATAAAAAATAATAAAAACGTGATATAAAATAATAAAATGCGTTAGAAATTAAAACTAGCATTACACTGAAAAGTTCATTTAGATGTAAAAGTAATCGTTTCCCTAATCATCAAATTTAAGGAATTTAGTTAAAATTTTTATTTTTAATATCCCAATAAAAATAAGAAAAATTTCACTGGTCAACAATGTTTTGTTCACAAGAGAACTAAATAACGATTCTGTCGTAATTTTACTTGCTGAACTCAAATATGTAATCAAATTCATGTCATTAGGCAGAGGATTTTTATGAATGTAATTTGTGACATTTCTCTGATTCTTGAAAATTAAAGATACATTGAAATGGTATTGAACTTGGCAGCACGTAAGTGGTGGATGCTGTTTATATTTATTTATGCTGTGATTTTGTACTATTTATGTTTGTTTTATGTTCAGTAAAATTTTTACTATGCCATGAAAGTGTTTAAATCAACCAAAAACCTCTGCGGCACACAACTGAATTTAAGTCTCTAAGACGAAATGTCACTCCACTTGTGAAGTATTTATGAACTGTACTTCAGTTGTAAAGCAGGTGATTTTGATGGAAACTGGGCGTCAGTTATATATTGTTCATCATGAGCTAGGCTTCTGACGGATTGAAAAATAGAACTCATTATATGCCATTTTCAGTCTCTATGATGTAAAAAGGGAACAGAAAGATCATTTAATTGATTTTTACTTCTGCATGCAAACAAAAGTTAAATAACGTCCAAAACAATGAATTCATACATACATAGTGGTGCAGGTGAAACTCGGACAGTACTTGAAGGTTAACGGCTTTGGAATACCAAGTGCTTCGTAATTGTAAACCACGGTCAGATGACGAGGTCACACCTGAGTGGCCACCCTACTACCACATCTACACCATACCAGTGGAATGAATTTGGACGTCACATATTGAAGTGGACATGTCCCCAACCCACGGCGCTCCAATAACCTAGTGAAGGAAAGAAGTTGGAACAAAATGTACAGTAAATATCCCAATTTTGCCTCTGCAATGAGACATGTGCTTCATAATGAAAAGTATCCCGGACTAAAGTGCACAGATTTAGGAATGCAAATGATAACTCAGACCAAGCTTACACTGATGATGATGGAAAGGAAAAAAGTGACCCTATCTTTGAAGCAGGTTGTTCATCAGAGCATGATTTTTTCTCAAGGTCTTAATAAACTTGTAAGGGATTTAAATTTGTCTAAACAGTCGACAGAGCTTTTGAGTTCCAGGCTTAAAGGCTGGAATCTACTTAAATAACACGCACAGATATGCATTTATCATAATCCACATAGTGATTTTAAAGATTATACTTCTCTATAGAAAGCTATGTAGTTTTCTGTATTAAAGTTTGATTACTCGTATGCCGATAAAAATTTGCCAAGACTTATACAGTGAATGTCAAAGCAAAAATATGGTGGTATACTGTCTTCATAAAATTTGTATGCTTTACAGTAAATGTAGAGTAATATGCATTTTGGCACAAAATCCCTGCTCTGTTGGCCATAATGTCCCTCCAGTTTGGAGGTAGTACAGACAAGATATCCCAATACTATTTTATTATAGGGCCATGGTAGCCTAGTGGTTAGGGTATCGGCCTTCCATCCGGAAGGACGGGGTTCGATTCCCAATGCCGCCAAAGACCCACCGAGTACTTGCGATATACGTGCTCGTTAAATCTGTGGAATCGAAAGTCATGTGAGTCGTTGAGCAGTTACCATGGGGGCAATTGTCTGGATAAAATTTCCTCCCCCTTCATACCAAGGTCAAAACTGAGGGAGTGTGGATTCATTCTCTGGTGGTGCCATCTATCTTAGGATTTAAAAAAGAGCAAAGGCGTACTTTCACCTTCATGGTGCTCTGCTTAAAACAAAACACACTTCCTATTGACTTAAATTCGCATTGCCAAGGCATAGCGAGCTTGGCTTGTCCAAGTGTCATAAGTAACAACAGCAGTTTAATGTTGAGTGACTCGTTCAAAATGTTAGTATCCGTTACAAGCGAAGAAGTGAGTTTATGTTATATGAGTTCTTTAGGTGATTCGTTTTATTTTTTGCTTATTGATTACAAAAGTTTGAATCAAAATTTCCTTTTACAAGAAAATAGGCCTCATTGGTACTCACAAAATTAAATGGGGGAAAGATATTCATTAATAATATCACAAAGAAATCTTAAATTTTTGTTAAACTTAACTGTAATCCTATGGGATCGGAAATGAAACATGATAGATTTTTATGGCATTAAATTTAGTCTTATCTTATTGCATGTCAGCTAATAGAAACGGGAATATATCTGATACGAACACAAATAATATTGCATTAAATTATTTTTATAGTATTTTATGATATTAATTATTATGATAAATTAGTTAATAATGGGAGTTCTTGAAACATGCAGAGGATATAATATGGACTCTGTATATGAGAAAAGTTACTATAGGCCTATTTTTCAGACATCCAGAATCCATACCATGTGCTTTTCTACTGTTAAAGTTCTCATCTGTTGAACACGGGAAAAGCTTTCACTAAATTTTGTTAAGTGTATGTAATCATTTATTCTCAAAGCTAGGTAACATACAATGGAATGTTCATATCGAAGCAGAAAAGTTATCTTCATTCTAATGAACATTATATTTTAGAATCGGCAGTGTGCATCAAGGATTTCGAAACAACTGCCTCTATAGTGATTTTTTGTTTTTATCGATTCAATATTAGCACGAAAAGAGTGCACAGAAGTTTTGTTTCTGAAAATGATTTTTCATTAATATTACAAAATCAACAAATGGTTACCTCTTGTTTCATTTTCTTAATTAGCATGAGCTCAAGATCTGAAATTTTTGTTAATTATTTTTGAAACAACTATCATTTACACAAAACCAATCTTGATCAATATTTAATTCAGAAAACATATACAACAAATAAGAATGATTTCTGTTTAACTTTGAGGAGATTCTATTCTTTAGTCCCTTTTTTACTCTTACTAAATATAGAGAAGATAATTTAACCCTGTTATTTCTGTTGTTTAAGCATATTGACTTATAAAAAATGACAGTGACTTAAATAAAATTCATATATGAGCTTAATCGATATTCTTACCCTTTTTTCATGTTATAACTGTTCATGTTCATGTAATTGTTCATGTTTGCTCCTGTTATAATAATTTTTAATATTATTTGAATGCAACGTCTTTTTATACTAGTTTTATATAAAAGTTCCACGAAATGATATTATTTGAAATCAACGTATTTAGCATTTTGTAAATTATTTTTTTTATATAAAGTTAACTTGATCCTTATATGCTTTGTAAATCAAAAGAATGAAATAATTTATCAAGACTTTAATATTTGAAATTTATTAATTTTGGAAGAAGTTTTTACTTTTGTCCCAAAGATATTTGATATATATATATGTATATATTTTGTTCGTACCGCTAGAAAATAATCTGAGGAAACAAAGAGAAAATTTCGTAAATCACTTTAAGCGCTTTGGCTTAAGCTGAAAAATAGTCATTAATTACTTCTGCCTGAAAATATCTTTATAATTATAGATAGAATATGTTAATTACTTTTGTGACACCACAGAGGCATTTCATAAATTATTGTTTATTAACAATTATCATTAATCATAGTAAACAGATTACTTTACTTTGTAATTCTTTGCTTTAAGACAACTGTAGTCGTTACTAAAGCATGAAATACAGGAGAAGTATAAATGGCATTCTTTCTCAGTTCTTAAACTTTTTATGATTGATGAAGTACTAAACTACTGCAAAATATAATTAACAATTTATAGTATCTGATTTAAATAATTGCTCATTTTTTGTATTTTAAGGCAATATATATAGAAACTTATAAAAATATTTCCACCAGGAAAGATATTTAAGACGCAAAAAATATTCAATGTAATATTTTCTGAGGAAAGACTGTTCCTTAAACTATATCCAACTGACACAAAATATATAATTTGAAACGGTAGGAAAATAAGTTTAATGTATTATAATTGGACGATAATTATAAGTGTTATTATTATTAAATTTTATCTTTTTAATTACATTTAATATAAGGTATAAAGAACTTTCTTAATTTATTTTGTATTCGTGCTTTCCTATATAAATTAAATCATTATAAAACCGTTATATCTTTAGTATTCCTCTTGTACTAAAAATCGAAGTTCAAATAGTTTATGTGCATTTAAAAATACCAAGTTTCTGAACATTTTGCGCTTAAAAAAAAAAGAAGTTGACGAATTATTGAAACGTGATTTACAGTAATCGTGCTACATAACAAAATAGGCAGAAAGCTATATTAATAAAAATTTCAACAAATGTGTTTGGGATAAAAAAACAAACAAAAAGTGTAGGCCGCTTTTTAAATTTAAATTACTGATATCTGGATTTTGATACAATTGTCATCCTTTTTTATATTTAATTATTAAAAATATCTACTTTTTATGTTTTTATCTATCTATCTATAATTTGTAAACAACATAATGAATAATCTTACATAAATTCACAATATAATTATTAAAATATTATTGTGGATATCATCTTAAAAATGCAATTGGAGGTGTATAATTTATAGCTTAGTTCTATACATACGCTTTTTTATTTTTGCATTAAATAAAATTAAAAAATACATCATTTTAAAAAATATGTTTTTTAATGGAAACATGGCATATAATATCAACAGCAAATGATAGTTATTAATATTTTGAAAAAATCCTCACTTTTATAAAAACTAATAAATACACAATCAATATTTAAATAAATTGTTAACGTACTTCAATTATTTTACAAAATGTTTTAAACATTTAAAGTAAAATATGTAAAAAAAAGTAAATAATATATTATGTATATTCAAGTCCAGTTAAGAATGTTCTTTGAGTAATATTGTATCAGATAATAAACTCTTTTAAATGAGTAAGATATCAATTAAAATTAAATCAGTTTAAAAATTATAAATTATTATTTAATAACTTAAGAACATCTCAGTTAAGACTGTAATAATTTAAGACTGATTTTTAGGATAATTTATTTGAGTAATGTCCATAACTTTCAAATTAAATTGTTATAAATTTTTTTTATGAAAAATTATAAAAATATATTTAATTGACAAGTTTGTTTCTTGAAAAAGATAATAATTAATATATATAGCAGTAATTTTTAAATATTATTTTATTCTTAAGAAATATGAGTACCATAAGACTTTATTGTTAAATTATGTTTAAAGTAAAATATATTCTTTTCAGAACTGATAGAATAAATGAGCAAAGATAATTTATACGAAAATATCTTTAATTCCAAGAAAAAATTCTAATTACAAAAAACACAAAAAATGAACATTATTCTTATAATAAAAACAAAGTTCGAAATGAAATATTATTACACTATCGAATATTATGTAATTCATTATACTAAACAGATTTATATTATTCGAATATCTTCAGTTAATTTAATTACTTTCGATCCTATAATTATTTAAATTTTAATTGAAAATTTTTTCTAACGGATAAAGAACTATCAAAGAATTACACAGAAATCATGAATTATAATTTTCGAATTAATAAATGTATCTGGTTGATATTTATTGCATGCTTTTCGAAAAATAGTGAAATTATCTTTCAATATAATTTATAGGAATTCGTATTTTATTTATTTGCTCTCTATGAAATGCAAACTTTTAAATATTACATAAAAAATACATTTTTTAATGATTGTCAATATTAGGTCTTACTAATTCTTATCCATACTTTTGAGGAAATATAATAAAAAAGGTACTACTGTGTAATTAATTATTTACATATTATTAAATTTATCTAATCTGAGTGAGACAAAATCAAAGAATAAGGAGGTAAGCATAATGAATTCATGAAAATGAATTCGCAAATGCGGGAAAAAACCCATCTAAAACATCAGCAATTTTGCTATAAAAGAGAATCTTTCCTTATCAATGACATTATGGTTTCCCACGGTAAATAAAAGTCATAAAGCTACTGATTTGAATTTATTCACAAAATCATGAACTTAATTATAAATTTTCAATCATTATAGATTTTAAATAGTTATAATTTTTCCCTACTACATTAAATTTGAATTTTTATAAAAATATTACATGTACTTATATAATTTTATAAACATCTTTATGATTGTAAAATTACTGCTTTCAATAATGATTTTATTTCAGTAATAAAATATACATCAATTATTTAAGAAATTCATTTTAAGATAATGATAGCATAGTAAATACTAATTTTAAATGTAATATACAATAGAAATTATTTGTGTTTACAAAATATTATTTGTATACTTTAAAATATAAATTATTTGAAAAAGCTGAATTTGAATATCTTTTTAAATATATTACCATATTCAAAATACTTTTATTACGGTATTCAATTTTAAAAGACTTTGAAATGAAAACCGAATTGAGAATATAAATATTTCGTGAGTTTTAAACTTATAAAGTAGCTAGTCGTCATTGTTATGTACTTTGAAGTACTTTAAATTATCGAATTAATGAGTACTTTGAATTTTCTAATAAATATTCATTTAAAAAATCTAAATGTTTAAGCTTTAATTAAATATTTATAAGCATTAAAGTGAAGTAAATAAATAGGCAAAATCAATTTTCATTTCGAGAGTAATATTCTAAGTTAAGTTAATAGAAAAAAATTCTGAAAGTGTCATTGCACCAGAGGACTCATATATGAATATTTATGATGTGAGACTTAAGTATCCTAATGTGTCTTCTAATATTTTTAAATTTTTCATTCTAACATTTATAAATAAGTAATGAAAAATATATCAAACCCATTTTTTAAATAAATTTAGTTTACTATTTTTATGAGTTTATTATAAATTTTAATATGTATAAGGTGATATTTAGATTTGTCAAAAGAAATATAAAGATGGAAAATAATTTAACAGATATAAATAAACACTTTTATCTTTTAAATTATTTTAAGTTAACAAATATATATGAGTATTTTGCATTTTGTAAAAGCAATAGAAACGTTAAATTACAAATACTTGATTTAAAACATTTGTTGTTATCATTTGAGACTGATTTAAAACATTGGATTTAAATCAGTCTAAAATGATAACAACATTCATATAACACTCACTTCTACAATAAAACATAAATGCAGTTTTCTAGAAAGTTTATTACGCTTCTTATTCTTCTAGAATAAAGATTTCTCTTTATTTGAAGACTCAACTCTCTTTTTTTAAAAAATGGTTCGCTTTTACCTTATGGTGTAAAAATATTTTTGGGAAGAAAATGTTTTATATCATAAGAATTTCTGCTTAGTTAAACCATAAAAATTCTTATCGAAGAAATAAAATTTAAAAATAAATGAATTTCAGAAAACAATTTATTAAAAATAAACTCGTCTGAATGCATGAGATAAGGAAGAAATAGAGAAATTTCACATTTATACAAAAAACTGAAGTTAACAATATTTTATAAATATTACTAAGCTTTAAAGTGTTTTAAAAATCCAAATATTGATTTTAAACAAAAACTGTATATTGCTTTTATTGATAATAAATAAAAATGTTATTTGAAAAAGTATATACATAAAATGTTTTACACTAAGATTTTTAGGTTATGGATATATTATACTCTCATCTGTTTTATTTCTTTATTTCATGGAAACTATGAAAAGTTTTAAATACTGATAAACGAAATAACTTCCTAATATTGTAAATATTCCATGATTGATAAATAAAAAACTATATTTAATACGTAAATATATATATAATTTAATTTTACAATCATTCAACACACACACACACACACACACACACACACACACACACACACACACACACACACACACACACACACACACACACACACACACACACACACACACACACACACACACACACACACACACACACACACACTTACACAATTTTTTATTTATTAATATTAACCAAATTAGTGAGTAAAAGAAATAAAACTTTATTTGTTGACTGAAAAGAAGTGAAATCAATTTATATTTTATAATATCAGACTTACTGTTAGATTCTTCAGAGTTTCAGAAGATGGTTGCAATTATGGAACTATTTCCATATTTAGTTACTCTTCTTTTGTTTCGGTGCCAAAATTCTTACGTTTTATCGAGTTTGCTGTGTGACTCGGTGGTTAAAAAATGTTAAGGCTAGAGATTTTGCTACAGTAATGTGATATTTATACTCTAGTTATTTAATGCATACTGTTGCTTTTAACTTAAAATAATGTATACTTTTATAGATTCAGATATTCAATTATATCATACTACAATTGAAATACAATTTAATATTTATAATATTACTATTTCATTAAGAGATACAACTAATTATAAATTGATTTTTTGTTTATTTCCAATATTTAGTTTTACAGTATTTTTACATTTACTTTAAATGAATAGTAATCATATTTCGAATTATTAACAGAAACTACTCAAATTATGATACGTAAAGATTTCTTTTGTGAATCATTTTTTTACTTTTGTGAATCATTTTTTACTTTTGTGAAATATTTTTGTACGTAAAAAGAAACTTTTCTTTTAAATAAAAAAAAATTACTTAATTTGAAAAAAATGTTTTTGTTTTATTTTTGCGTTTTAAAATGAAAGTTAAATAAAAAGAATAAAATACTTTAAAACAATTTTTATATTCTAACTTGTTTTAGGCATGTGCGCATATAGCTGACAAGCAGCTAAATAAAGTGATGATAAAGCCCTCTTTATTAAAAATTCCCTTTTTACATAAAATTTATTATTTTGAGAAATACCAAAAATTTTAATTTTTATAATGATTTTCTTAAAAATACAGTTATAATCATTTAATTTAAGCTATTTTTGAATAATGAGCAAAATATTTAAAGGAAATTACATATTTTATATTTTAATTTTATTTACAACGATATTATTCAAGCAAATATTTCTAAACAGAAATGCAAACTACTCATATTATAAGGTACCAAAATGTTAAAAGCATTAATTATTTATAATTTTAGTATGATTTATTTTAATTATTGAAAAGTAATAATTATTTGTTAATATTTTGCTAAAGATAATGATAATTTTCTGCATTTTGTGCTTACTAACAGAACAAATTTTTTAAAATGCTTGGTTTATTTTAACTTTTTTTCAGACCAATGAAATATGCAAAATACTCTTTACAGAATAATTTTTCAGATTATTTTGTTGAGCTTTATAAGTGTTGTCTAATTATACATAACAATTTGAATAATTTAATGTAGAAAATTTCCCGTTTATATTTTAATCTAAATTTTAAAATCCTAAAATTCCTAAAATAATTTTTTAGTGTATAAGCTATTACATTTTTAAAGATTTTAAAACATGTCTCGCTGAAAAATAAAATATTCTGTATGCGGAATTTTAAAATAAAACATCATCAGAAAAAATGATCTTTAGATTTATCTCATAATGTGTACAAATCCTATTATTGAATTTTATCCCTAAGGAAAGATTCTTACTTTTTTATAATATAAAATTTAGCTTTTCACGTATAAAAGTGGGAAACATATTAAATTGAAAAATATTTCTACTTTTCTATAAAATATGTTTCGAAACAATTGTTCGAAAGGAATTTTTATTGGCAAAAGCATTTTCATAACGACCCTAATATTTAGTTATGTTCGTAACAATATCAACAAAACAATTGTATATGAACAGATGGAATTTCAAACACTGAATGTTTATTATCAAAATATCTATAATAATTTAAAATTTCTGATTCTGATTTTTACTATAATTGATAAAACTATTTTCTTTCAAAAAGGAAATTAACTTAATAAATAAAATATTTTTTGTGTCATAAATTTGGGAATAAAAGCTAAAATATATTATTTATCAAATAACATAAGTTTGTTATTGAAATTCAATAAAGATAAGTTTATAATTAAAAACAAGTTGAAATCATTATTATGTTTTAGGAAAAGAGCATAGATTTGAATTTGCATGACCGAACATTATGTTGTTTTTAGAACATAGGGATTTTACATTATACAGAAGGGAAAAAACTCAGTTATCTCTTAGTTAAAAATTTTTTTAAATGAATTTATTTATATATATATATATATATATATATATATATATATATATATATATATATATATATATATATATATATATATATATATATATATATATATATATATATATATATATATATATATATATATATATATATATATATATATATATATATATATATATATATATATATATATTGTTGTTGAATTGAATGGAATGGTTAATGTTTAATGATTCCAATAACATTCATAAATCTTGTTAAAATATTATTTCTCTCATTAAATTAGTTCTGTGACTAATGAAACAGCGTTGTTTTTCAAAATTGAAATTTTCTCAAGTTAAATAAAATTTAAGTACATTATGCTTTGTTTAAGCTATTATATTATCTTAAATATTGATTTAAGAGATGAAATTCAAATGTTAATTACATGAAATTCAAATGTTAATGTCTATAAATTTATAATAGCTTCAAATTAACTTGGAGCTGATGAAACATAAATTACTGAATTTACATATTTATCTTAATTTAAAATGCAAGTTTTCATGAAATGAAGTTAGATGCAGATGTATGCAAAAATTTGCATTGTGATGTCTCTATTCAAACATTCAGCAAGATTGCTATGCAATTTAATAAGTTTTTACAAAAAATACCGTTAAAGGAAATTTACATTTAAAGTGTATAAAACAAGGAAATTAAATTGGTTTAATATTATTGGAAGCAAATATATGCAAATTTAAGGCAATTCGTTAAGACTATTTTATTTGTTAAGACTGTATTTTTAAGTCAGTTAATGTATGAATAGTATCATTGTAAATAATCTCTAATTTAGTGATTCTTTGCAATTCATGATTCAAAACATAATTATAAAATTGTTTTCCTATTACATAAATGTTGAAATAATTTAAGAAAGATGTAAAGTTTGCGGTCTATGGAATTAAATAATAACGATGAAATCAAAGCGCTAAAGACACTAATATAATATGAAATTGTTATGGCAGAAATTGAGAACAAAAATATTTTAGAAAAAAAATTGTAATTACATAAACTATTTTCAACACTATATTCATCAATCCATCAGTTTATCACATCCTATTATACTGCTGTAATTATATGCTTATTTACATGCTTTTAATGTGATTATGTTAATTCTAATTTAAAATAAGCATAAAGTTTTTACAATGGTATTTAATAAATGAATAATAAATGTTTAAATACTCTAAATATTAAATTTTTGTTTTCAATGCATCTACTTTAAAGGTTATGAAATATATTTCGTTGATAGTTGTTGTTACTTAGGACACTTGAACAAAAAAATCTTGCTATACCTTGGCTATGCGAATTTAAGTCAGAAGGGTGCGTCTTTTGTTTAATCAGAGCACCACAAAGGTAAAAGTACATCTTTGCTCTTCAATTCCTCCGATAGATGGCACCACCAGAGGACCCATTCCCTCAATTTTGACATTCATCTAAAGGGAAGAAAATTTTCTCCAGACCACATTCCACAAATGGTAACTACTCAACGACCGACCACAGGACTTTCGATTGCTCAGATTTAGCGAGCACGTATATCGCATGTACTCAGTGGGTCTTTGGCGGCATTGGGAATCGAACCCCACCCTCCCGGACGGAAAACCGATGCCTATAATCACTAGGGTACTTTGACTATGAACCACGACCTAAGAAATTTTTAAATATGCTTTTATTCTAAAATTAAAAAAAAATCTCTACAAATATTGATTTGTCGAGATTTTTGTTAATAATATTGAAAACATTATTAACAAAAATCTCTATAAATTAATATTTAAGTTTAAGAATAAGAAATATGTGGCCATGCTTTTATCCTAAAACCTATTGATTTGTCGAGATTTTTATTAATTAATTTTTTAAAATTTAATTAATACAAAAATGAATAATGTGTACATTCGAATAAAAATTTTAAATTTTACATTTCAGAAATAAATATGAAGTAATATGTTTATAAGATAACTTTCTTGTTTTGTATTGAAGTGGGGCAATTTTAAAAGATGTTTTTAAATTAATTTTCTATAATAGTTTTCCTTTTTCAAAATTAAATTTTCTGGTGATTATTTTCTTATTTGTATTAGTTAGTAATATTAATTTCATGTTCAATAAATAAAAGAAAATTATTTTTAAATTAAATATATCATTATATAACATCTTTCATTTTTTCTTTTAATTAAACTTACGATAAACTGTTTTGCTTTGCAAACATATAAAATGTGTCGATCTGCAAGTAGTTTACAAATAACGGTAAGAAATAAAAATGTTTGACGTAGAAATTCAAATTGCTATTTCGCTTCAGAAATAAAATAAGAAATCTACGTGAAACGTCAAAAATATTTGCTCTTCAAATAGTAATAAAGTTTTTCTAAAAATTGAATATATCAATGTATTAGGTTTTGAAATTGAATATATCAATCATTTTTTATATATGCGTATAAAAATATACGAAAATAAATGTAGTCAAATACATAAATCATCATTAAATGTATAAGATATAGTAAATCATCAAATGTAAAAATATAGTTATATAGTCAAATACATAAATAATGTTTATATAATCTCATTTTCCCCATCTGTTTACATATTAATTTTACTCTTCATTTTTAATAAATCAATAAATGAAACTATATATTTAACTAATGTTCAAAATTAGGAAATATTATAGATTAGCAAATTTTTCTTTAAGAAATATTTGACCACGTGTTGTTGACAACACAACAATCTAATGACGTTGTAAGGTATTTTATTGCCAAGCATGTAAATTACTTCGATTAACTGAGTATCAAGCATGTTTGGGAACTAAACACTGGGGGTCTTACGTTAGACTGACCACCTAACAGGAACATATGCTTCGCACCTCAGGGCCCTCGGTCATGAAAACAGTTATGGGCACTGCAGGCCTTCGCCCACATGGGCTGTCGTGCCATGGAATTTAGTTTAGTTTTATGTAAATTACTATCCAAAAGGAGTTCATAAAAAATGGGCTATATTAGTTGTTACAAAAGGAGATATCGGGAAACAAATAGACAAATGTATATGTAGGAGTTCAACATATATCTACTGTTGAAAGATTGCGGTAGAAATTGAAACCAGAAGCTTTCACTCTGAAGAAGGCTTTCTTTAAGTAAAATTTTTAATATACTTATTGATCATGAAAACTTTACTTAAAAATGGTGATAAATTACGCAGATTAAATTTACTTACAAGATAAAGATTTATAACTGCAAATGGTAAGTTTTTTTTAACATATTCGTGAGAAATAAGCAGTGATAGCAATTACTACAAAATAACTAAAGGAAAAATATGTACAACAGGTTAGAGCCCTGATTTAAGAATTTGGGTGATTTTTAAACAGAAAGTATGTGTGTGTGCGCGCGAATAGTTCCATAACGTTTACCAGCATAAATTATCAGTTCATTAATCTTGGCTTCAATTATTTTTGTTTATAAAATTAGCTTAATTTTAGTTGAATGGGACGTGATTACAGTTTATTAAAATTACTATACATTCATAATTTAATAAATTATTAAAAAGTAATTACAAGTGTTTATCTTACGGAAGGTTAAACGAATTCATATACGGAGGCCACATTCAAAATAAACCACTGAATGAAATTCCAAATTGAATGAAAGAAATAGAAAATTTCAAACTTAACAAGCTTTTTTAATATTTCAAAATATCCAGTTACTTTTCTTATACAAGAATTAAAAACAAACGTATTTCTAAATTTTATAGAACAACCGAAAAAAACAAAACAATTTAAAACAATGTTGCCACTAACAGAAAATGGTCTAAAATAAATAATAATCACGTGAAAGTTGAAATTATTAAAAAGTTGAAGTGAAAGTTAGTTATTTTCTTAATTAATGATAATAATTTAGCAATCCTAAACAACAAGATTTATTAAATTTGTTAACTTTAATAATTTACACGTTTAATTTAGTTCATGAAACAATTTTTAAAAAGTGTAAAATTATCAAGCGAGAATTTTATTATTCATTGTAAATTTACTGTCACGTTTATTCTTCCTCAATTATATCTTGCAGATAAAAATATATTTATACTGAATTTACTTTTTATATGGATTAAGGAAAACTAAGAATGAAAAAGTATTGAATTTCTATAATAAAGAACACAGCAAAACAATACATTCTGGATAATTGTAAATTCCGTAATCTATTTAATATAGATAATGAATTTGACTGTAAATTTAATTTCATTATATTGAATAGATGAGATATTTTGATAACAGTTTACCTAAAAGTTGTAAGTGTACATTATGTTAAGAATCTTTGAAGGGAGGTAAAATAATAACAAAGTTTTATGATTGAATATTTTGTTTATATTTATGCTGGACATAAACCAATAATGCGTGTAATAATTTGGAAGCATCATTTTTTTTAAAAACAATTGTAATAAGGAAAAATATTATTTTAAACATTTTTATTTACACATCACATTATAATCGAAGTATCTAAAAAATAAATAAAAATATATCATACAACAGCTAACGAAAGAAAAATGAAAATCTCTTTAATTGTTTTTTTCCGTATTATATACAATGGAATTTCCTGAAAATAATTTAGAATACTTCTCATTCGTAAACATGCATTCTGATGTTCTGAAAGATTCTATAAACGCGTTAACTCTCGTATTGTTATTGATCTTCAATTTCAAATAAATATATACCGAAGTGGAAGTGAATTTAATCTTAATCACACTTAAATGTCATTGCTCAAGAGAATACTTAATCTTCATTTTCTGGAAACTTTAGTCTTTTCAGTGTCTATTCATTGTGAAAAGAGAGAATTTTAAAATTGTTTAACAGTATATACGTAACTTACAATTCGTAGAAACGTCTATAGTTTATATAATGTATTTAATGTTAAGTATAAGACTCCTGAAAATTTAAACAATGCATTTACTATCATTATTTAAATTTTTAGGAGCATTATCTTCGGCATTTATTACATCTTGACTTTTATGTGGAAAAAAAAGGCTTAAGAAATATAAATCCTCAACGTTAATAAGCAATGTCTGTCTTTAGGCCTTAAGATTATACATAATTTAATATACTAAATTGGTATAATTTATTTACTCTTAAATATGAAGTTAAATTTTTTTGTATCAAAAATTTGATTTAGATAGAGATTGTTTGGCTCGGATGCTGTATAATCCAAGATGTCAAATTCTGAATTTTTTTGGTGACGAAGAAATGTTGCTAAGATGTCATTGTGACGTGCTCGATCATTCAAATACTATGGTTGCCAAAAATTATTTTTCTGCATAATTCTCAAAGGTTTCCATATCTATCATGTAATAAAAATCAAGTTTCTAGATCTATAAAAAAATCCGCCAAAAAATCATCAGCCTCAAAATTTGTTACCCTGGATTATATATATGGCACTTGTGCTGATTATTTAAAAATCCCAAATAAATCCTAGCTTTTGTTTTTCCCTGAGAAATAATAGAATTTTAGGATATCTATCTTGTTTAACAAAAATGTTATTTACATTTTTGATGAACAAATTTTAAAAAGTTTTTTTAAGAAACGATATGAAAGTATTTTGTATACTTAGCGGGAATGTTTGATAATATTAACTTAAACAAATAAAAATAGTTATTAAAATATTATGATTTTTGCTGAAGTAATTCAAATAGAATGTGTGTTATTCAAAGATTTTTAGTCATTTTATGATATAATCTTCAAAATGTATAATATTTATTTTAAAACTTATAAAGATATCTGCTTCAATCAAGAAAATTTCTTAAAATAATCTTTTGATAAACTTTAAAGTCAAATTTGTTTTTTTTTCCTGAAATCTCTGTACAAAACATTTTTGAAGTTAAGTGATAATTGAAAGACATATTGCAGCTATGTTTAATTAAAATTATATAATTTTTCGTTCTTGAAATTAATAAATATAATGTTTTTGCGTTTTATTCATTCATATTACGCACTTATTAATTAAATATTACAAAAAAGGAGTTTAAGGTTTATGATTGATATTAGGATAACATTTGATAGCCGTACACCTTTTACTGTTTTATTACATTTGAAATAATTTTAATAAATATCTATTTTTTTAAAAAATAATTTTGGATACATTAGCTTAATGTACATTGAGTGGTTTTCTGAATGTAACAAAACAAGAAGTCAATTAGGTGAGGCAAATTAATGTATATTTGAAATTAATATAAAAAGATGAATTTTTTTTCAGGTGACTGCAAAAGAACTGACTTAAAATGGAATTTAAAATGAAAGTAAGTAAATACAAAATTATTAAAGTATTACAACTTTTTATGATATAGTTATCAGTTAAAAGAGATGAATAATGTATGCTTATTACTATAAATTTTTAGTATAAAATGATATATCGTATTTCTGGAATGGCTTTTAATTTTTAATTCCATTGTTTCATTTCAATGTTGTTATGAGAGATACATTTTATAGAATACCTGTATACAACTGTTAACCAAAGAATCCTGCGTGTGAAATATTAGTCAGCTTTTCCATAACTGAAGCAAAAGTTGATTTAAAGAGGATAATACTATATAATTTGTAAAAAATATTCTACAGATTAACTTTATGTTTTTCTAAACTACACTATTATATAAGTTCATTCAATTCTAACAAAAAGGTGAAAATAATAGATCAAAGACATTCAACGGTCTAACTATATCAGAAAAATTGTATTCATTTCTGTTCATTTCATGGTTTATTGTCGTAAATATTTAAATAACTTATTTCGGGAATTCATAGTAAAAACTTTATTTACAAAAAATTAGGAGGCAACTTTTAATGAAGGCTTTCTGTTACGTGCTCAGTAGGAATAAGTGACACGGAAAATCTGTTTACTTTCAGATTATTTTCAATTACAGAATTATTTTACAGTATTGTGCAATATTTTAAAAATTGCTCCATAATATTTTTTCTAATTATTCGACATCCTTTTTATATATGTAACAATATATAATTATATCTCTTGTGTATAAAGTCGTAAATATAGAAAATAACTGATTGAAAAGTTAGAAATATTTTAAAATTGTACGTCTTTAACACATAATTAGATATATTCAGCCTTATAATTGCGCAGTACCAAAATAACATTTTTTGCGTATTTTTTAAGTTATCAGAATAATTGTTTTTATCACTGATTGACTTTTACGTAAAAACATTGGTCAATCGGTTAAATACCAATTATGTGGTATTTTAATTGCAATTTATGCATTGCAAAATATAAAGGAATCGTTCATAATGATGAGTCGATGTTAATCAACAGATATTTTGAGATCAATATTTTTTTAATGCAAAGAAAAAGGAAAAAACTAATGCAAAACAACTTGTGATCTGGTTTCATTTAATTCTGCAACTATTGCAACATAGGTTTCTATAAGACATTTTATGGATATTATTTCTATTTCATTTGTCACTGCCGAACTCAATTATAAGTGGCCCTTCTGTCATATTTACTTATGAAAAATAGAAACACAACATCCCTCTTCTATCTCCAACAATGTATAAGATCCACCAAAGGGATTTCCTTCTTCGAAAAACAATTTCAACATGTGATGAGGAATTATGATGAATATTTGATACTATATAGTGAACAGCGAAATGAATGAAAATTCTTTTGAGTTTTTTTTATAACATCCTCTATGCTTAATTTTCAGTAAGAAATTTTTTTAGATAGTAGGCCAAATTCATGTAAGCCGTAAGAAAGAAAAAAACCAAAAAGTTCCAAAAGCCTATCCAACTAATGCTGTGCACTTGGGAATTAACCACTATGATAAATGTATTCCACTGATGGCAGCAAAAGTGAACATAACTAGTGTTAGCGGTTTCCTTATAAAAGCACCAGACTACTTTCATAAAACCAACATTATAAATCCAGATTTCTGTTCTTTTTTTAGATTGGATTTAATAACCACCAATGAAGCAATCAAAGCCGTTAAAACTGTAACCATTCTCAGGTATTTGGATCTTAACTGATGAAGCTTCATTCAGCACATAAATAACTGGACTAAAGTTGATGATAAAACTGCAATCTCTACTATTAATATTTTTAAAGAGCTTTCCCAATAGCACGAGCTCTATTTCCAATCCCCTGATTGGACTCTATGACTATGAAACTATTAATATTTTGGCTAAGGAAAGCGTCTTTAAATTACCGGTGCCAAGTAAAACTCTGACTTTCTCTGAGATCTCCAAAATGAAAATTTTGAATGAATATTTATGCAAAACTTCCCAGACCCATCCCTGTTATAATAGGCAGGCTCTAGATGGTGCCTTTTCTATAAAGAGGGATTGCATAGTTCAGACGTTACTTAGCAGGCTTGCAAGAGGACACATTAAATATCTCTCTTTTGATAAGGAACCAAAAAGCCTATTTGACATGCAGGTCTCTTCGGACAACTTGATGAATTGTGCTGGTCTCGACATGGAAGACATATTTCTCAGTCCTCTTCTGGTTTATGTCTATTTGAAGATCTTTGAGCTCTTGGACCTAATCTAACTTGCGTCTAGATAGGGTGGAATAAGTCAATAACGACAAAAACAAATGCATTCCTGTTATGAGGACCTAGTGAGTACTTATGGTAAATTTAAAGACCATATCATTATATCTACAGTTAATTTGCATGCTATTTTTATATGAAAACTGAAGAATTATTTGTAACTATTACATGTTGTTGTTTTCTATTCTATATGTAATTCAGCAGTCGATGAATTTCAAAATTAAAAAATATTTTCTTTTCTTAGTTTATTCAAAAAGTTGCGGTATTAAAAACCGTTTTCTTTATTTCTCAAATATGGATCTGCAGAAACAAAATGTATGAATTGATTTCAAATTGAGCTATGAGACTCGTAAAAATAAATACAAATAATTTATTACTAACTAAGGAAATGGGAAAATCTTATTTCTATTGATTAAATAAAGCAATAGAATTAAGTTTTATTTCTAGTTGAGGTTTACAAATTGATGAAAAAGGAAAATTTAAGTTCCAATTATGTTAATAAATAAACATGCGAAATATATTTATCCAATTAAGTATACTGGAAGTTGCAATATTTATATGTTTAAACATTGTTTAATTCTTGTAAGTTGTTAAAGCTTTTTGTGCAATATAAGCTAATTAAAAACGAGTAATACTGATGATAAGAAATTCATTATGGAAGTCAGAGAAGCCTTCTTACGAAAGAACAAATAGAAAGAAAGGAACAATTTATGCTTATACAAAAGCATAAATTAAATTTCTGTGTCTCTCATTTTTAAATTTTTGATATTTTTTTAAAATTTTTTTATTGATTTTGAAACTTTTATTACAGATATATTTCGAGAGTATTATATATACTTAAATATGATGGATATCAGAATAAACCTATACTTTCATTTAAAATTTTCCAGAGCATTTTAAAACCATTTTTATTTTAATTATTACTATGAATTTTTAAGAGTTTGAAGAGAATTGTTTCGATTTTCGTCGATTATTATTTTCAATATATCCTTTTTCAATAATAAGGAAATATCTACTTTGAAAGTTATTGAATACCTTTTAAAATCTGAAAAAAATAAATAATATTGTTGCATTATCACCACATATTATTGTCTTAAAATTGCTACTTTCTTAAACTCTCAGAGGTTAGAAATATCAAACACAAATGGCAATATCAAGATGTATAAGATTTTCAACATGCTTTGAAACATTTTGACGCTAAAGAAATGTTTTACTTCATAACAAAATCGCAAACAACTTCATGAAAATTCAAAAAAAGGCTGTAAAAAATGTGAATCTTAAATATATATTTTATCACTGGTCAATGTTGTAATTTTTTTCTATCATGAGTTTTTATAATATAAAGCTTGAAAGCAAAGCTTATGAAAAATGCCTTAAAGTATGTCTATGCTAACAAAATGTCACAATGCTTTCTGCCCATTTTTATATTATTTGGTTTGTTATTTGACTAAATTAATGCAATATTATTTACTTGACATTTATATTTTCATTTTATCGGAGATAAAATTCAATGTAATCTCACGAAGCAAAAAAGTTAAATATGTATTAAAAGTGTTAAATATGTCAACTTCTCGAAATTTCTTGGATAAATTTCTAATAGCTCTCTTTCTTCTTATGGCGTTTCACCATTGTAAATACATTTTACATTTTAACAACGGAATGTTTATTAGGAAATCTTAGCAATATTTGAAATAAATTATATTGATTTTTGTTCTGGAGATGCAGTCTCAAATGAAGTTCTATTTATTACTTGTACCAATATGGAAAAAAATTTGAATTCCCAAATTGTGTTGAAATAAAGACAAGAAAGTTGACAATTCTACGGGTCTTTAGGAAACATAAGAGGATTTTGAATGTGGTATGCTTATATTAAACTTTTGAACCTGATGCTATAGATTTGTTGTACTGCTTAGCTGAAGAATGATAAAAATATTCATATAATCGCAGAGACGTTTTCTTGAGAATTCAGTTGTGATAAAACTTACCAAATATAGATAAATACGTATTAAATTCTCATTTTAAATAGTTTTGAGAGAATTGTTCATTTAGATATCAAAATTTCTTTAGAAAAATAATCACAATTTTACAATCTGATTCGCTTATTACGAAATAAGCTTCATCATAAATATGTACCAATATATATTTCCGAATAAATTAATGACAAAAATAATCATATCCTTTTAAAATTTATGAATATTTAATAGTTTATTTAAGTAGATATTTTACTTATATATATTTCACTGTAATGATGATATATTATGGGAAATAGTTGACAATATTCCGTTCTTTTTATTACCAGCTAATTAGAAAAAATTACCACCTCTTTGTTGCAAAAATAATTTTAAATTTATTATGTAATACTAATATAGGTTAATATTTAGTTACTCATTAATAATATTTCAGTATTAATGGGAATTTATTTAACCCGAGGAATGCGATTTTCATATTCATCATCAATATCCTGATCATTAGAACATTGATGAGGAATATTTTCAACATACTTTGCGAAAATGAAGTTCTATATGGTCTTTTTGTATATAATCTTATACACCACATATAGTCTTATACATATTTGATTTAAAATTTTTCTCGTTAGCATTTTTGATTAATATTCAATTGTAAAATTTTACTTACAAAAATATTTCATTTATATGTCTTTATTTTTAATTAAATAATGATAAATTTCTATCTGCTGGTTAAGTTTTATATTTCTGAAATTTGTTTATATGTTGTTGTTGTCGTGTACAGCTAGGCTGGCAATATGGGGTGCGCTGCTCCACTTTTCCTACTGAACCATTTTAGGTGTGGAGTCCGATTTCCTTAGTACACACATGCCGTAGGTACCCGTTTATGGGGTAGGCAACCATTCACAACTCATTCATACAAGGAAAGGACAATGACATGATAGATCGAAAGAGAAAGTACATCCATGCCCGAACCGGGATTCGAACCCAGGACCTACCTATCCGCAGTCAGGCACGCTGACCACTAAACAGGTTGGGCGGTATTTGTTTATATGATGTAGCTATATAAGCAAATAAACCCTCACTTATATTTTTAAAATCTATAAATTAATTACAAAGAATAAATATTGTATAAATTAATTAAATATCATTGCTTCTTTTAAGAAACGTGAAATTATTATTTTTACACTTTTCTTAAAAATTTGGAAGTTATAAATGTTATTGTCTATTCTATGACTACATTTATTTGAGAAACTCATTTCTAAGCAAATCAGCTCAAAACACGTAATCTTATGTTTTCACCATCATTACAATTTATTTTGTGCATTAAAATTACGAAAGCAATGCTAATTTAATTGTAAAATAAAAAATAAAAGTTAGGGGGTAATGAAACAGAACTGATGTAATTAATTAAGATTAGATTTGGAAAACTTTTAAGACGTAAGGAAATTCGTAACTCTACCTTAAGAAAATTAATTAAATATTTTCTAATGAAATTTTTCTATTAACAGAAAACTTCTTATATAAGCAAATAGGAAATTATACTTTCTTGAAAACCACCTTTTTTCTTTGTGTATACTTTTAGAAACTTTAAACATTTTTATAAATTGATTTGTTGCCATTTATCACTTTGGAAGCTAACAAAATGTTTGTTTGTGTCCACTAAAAAGTAAATTAATTTAAATAAGAGTAAAGAGAAACAAGTCTAAAGCTAACAAAATCTTAGAATTAATAGTGGTTACCTAAATAATTTCAAGATTTTGTTTCACTGTGGTGATTTAGGCAATTAAAGAAAAAATTTCATTTAAATTATAATTTAATTATTCACCACAAATTCTCTACAAACATGTCTCAAATCCTAATATGTAAGATTTAAGTAAAAATCTTTCAAAGAGAATTATTAATTTCAAAATAGTAATGAGTGCTAGATATTTTGGCAATGGATCATTAGTATCCTTGCTTATGCTAATTCCAAATTGGAGAAAGTCAATGTTTTCATTGCATTAAAAATTAAAAGAAAATCTTGAAAGTTTATAAGTAATAATACATATTTAATATAGTTTATATATAGTTTATGTATAAACTATAGTTTATATGTAATGATATAATATAGTTTATACTATATATATAATATAGTTAATACGTAATGAAGTCTATTTTCCTTAATGAGTATGAAAAGATCTTAATTTTAGTTATCAGGACAGTTAATTTATTAAAGTGCGTGATACATATTCAGTTACCTTATTATATAAACACATTTTTAAAATGAAATACTATAATTGGTCTCAGTTACAAAAATTTTAAAGGTCTTTACTTTTATTAGTAATATAGTTGTTATTATAGAAAAAAAACCCAACTATGCAAAATAAAAATCAAGTCAATATTTATTGAAAAATTTATCCTGTAAACTTTAAAATAGTCAGAAAAATCAAAGTTTAAATAAAAAATAGCATAAAAATTCTAGCAATGAATTACTAAATTTCAACGGTTAAATTTTTATGAGCCCCCCCAACACACAGGAGAGCTCAACCAAAAAAGCCCCCAAAAAACTTAACCCCTTCGGAGGGGTACATCATACGTGTCACTCATTCGTTGAGAAAGTAGTGCGAAATGACATTATCGGTCAGTTCGAAATTTCTTTACCATATTTGGTAATGCTCATAGTACTAGTTGTATTTTTGGAATATATATATATATATATATATATATATATATATATATATATATATATATATATATATATATATATATATATATATATATATATATATATATATATATATCACACACTCACACACTATGTATAATAATTTTGTGCTGGTAAAATATTTTGAACTGTGTCAGTCATAAAGGATAAACCATACAAATTGTGGAAATGAAAGAGCTCTAACACTCTTATAGTAAAGAAAAAAAGTATTGATTCTGAGTTATAAAAAGTAGTATGTTAATTCTAACTTAATTCCGAAAGTATCCTTTATATATTTACTGTGTTGAATTAATTTATATCCCCATTCATTCTTAATAGATACTTGCTAAAAAATAGCATTATTTAAGAAATCAATAGTTAAATTTCATTTTAATTTCCAAAATTTGAACATTCTTTTTGCATATTAATCGCTTAATTCAATTTAAAAAAGACGTATTTAATAAATTATTCAAATGTGAGATTCTGAGGAAAGTATATGATGCCATTTATAGAATATTATTTATAGGAAGAGAGAATATCTCTCATTAAATGACAGTAATTGTCCGTTGAAAATAAAATTTTCTGTATATATTTTTTTACTCAGAAATTATAGTTAATTTATCATCAGAATTATATTCGATAATTAGAAATTCTAATATTATAAATATAGGACTTCTCTCTCTCGTGTTGACAAAATTAGATTTTACATATTTCCTATCAGAATATGCTTGAAAGTAAAAAGTCGTCGAAGTAAATTATTTTTATGTATTCAAACGAAAGCTTATTTCGAAGTCCCATAAAAAGTGGGAACAATATATTAAAACTACATAAAGGGAGTTAAAATAATTTTGGTTAGTAAAATATTTCATTTGACTAAATGTACTTGATATAAGTATTTACATAAATAGTTTTATGTTTTTAATGTGCTAATGAATGCTTAGACTGAAATATTTCGTATTATCTTTTAATAAAAATTGAATATATTTAATAGAAGAATGAGAAAAATTTCTTTTTATTAATCTGATGCTTTATTTTTTATGCAGCAAATCGCATTATTTGTATTCAAATATAAATATTCATGTGAAGAAATAAATTGCTTTTTAAATATTTTTGTATCATTCAATTTTTTTTATTTCCGTGCATGCATGGTGTCGCTTAATTGCACCAAAATTGATTTAATAAAGTAACTTAATGTTATTACCATTGCATTCAATGTATAGGAAAAAAATAGAAAGATAAAAATTGCTGGAAACTAGAATGAATAAATTAATGACTATAATAAATAAGCTATTTACTTGATAATGTATTTATTCTACATCAACTTTATTGGTAATAAATTCTTAAAAATATATTTGAAGATTCAAATCTTTAGAACAAAGAATAAAGAGTAAGTAGTTTCAGGTATATTCTAAAAATAGATTGGAATGCATTATTCATGAATATTTATCTCTAGAAAATAATTTTTCATTTTGTTTTGTGTCTAAAGAAAATTTATATCAAAAAACATCTTGAAAACTTTGAAGTCTAATATTTATTTTTAAAATTACTATTTGCTGCATCTTTCTTAGTGTTTTTTTAATTTCTTTTTGTACATGGTTTCAAATAATGACTTTTTTAAGACTTAAAAAGCTTAAGATATTTTGTTAGTTAAAATTAACAATATATATTATTATAATGTGTATTTACATCAGGAACAATCATAATTGCAATTTCTAATAATATGTTGCTTATATGATCTATATAATACTCAAAATAATTTTAAAGAAAATTTTAGTTCTATTTAGATAAAATACGTTAAAATTAATTTATAAAATTACTTTAATTAGACTTGTTATGAAAATAACCTGTTTCACAACTAATCAATTACAGTTACTTGGGAAGAATATTTATTGATTCCACTTAGCTTGCAAAGAGAGATAAATTTTCATTGTGAAGATCTACCTTATTTCAAACATTTTTAACTAAATATTTCTTTTCCAAAGCAACTAATCACAGAATTTTTATATTAGAAAAAAATTTAAATGTAAAAAATAAAAGTACATTAAATGTGTAAACTGCCAATAATTTTAATGTACATATTTCGTAACTTTCCGTATTCAAATTGCAAATAAAGCTAATTGTGTGTGTTTGTTCCAAAGCCATTAGAGTCATCAATAAGGAAATTTTAACTTGACATCCCCCCAAAAAATAGAACCAATGGCATAAAGAAATTAAAAGAACTTAATGTAGATATTTAATAATATTTATAGTACTATTATAATTCCATTTATTACTATAAACAACATCTTTTATTTTACCTTTTTTAACAAACTAATTGATTTATAAATCAAAGGAATAAACACAAGGTAAACAAGAAGGTTCTTGCAGTTTTTAATGACTCAAAAGAACAGGACTTACAGAAAATGTAGCCTATTGTTAGTCCTCGAAGTAATTACCATCAGCATTCAGCACCATCTGCCAATGTGTCTCCAGTTGTGAATTCCCTTCCTATAAAACTAGGGGTTTTTGGAAGCAAAGAGGTCCAGAAATGCTTGGAGCAAGTCTACCTCATTGGTAAAGAATTTTCTGCGAAGATTATGGAAGAGATGGTAGTCTGATGGTGCAAACTCAAGTAAGTAATGAGGATGATACAATGTCTCCCAACTAATTTGGTATAGCTGTATGGAATTCCTGGCTACCCCTGCGAAATGTGGACTGGCGTTATTGGTCCAGAATAGTATACCCTTGCATAGCAGCTCATAGTGAACCCCTTGATAAGTAGCCCACCAGATACCAGCTTCATCACAGAAAGACAAATCACTCGACTTGAATTTGTGAAACCAATGCCTTGTCGTATGTTCATTACCAGAACTATCTCCAAATGTAACACCCTAACATATTCGGCAACTTGATGCAGCAGCTGATGAGTCGTAAAGTAAACAAAAAATCCTGTATCGAAAATAAATCCTGTATTTTAATCCATGCAAAGCATGTGCTTGTTTAAATGTAGAACAAATGAATAGGCTTTAATGGAAATCTGTAATTTATATTTTATTTTACGAAAAGTGGGAAAAGAAAGTCTCATACACTGGCAGAATTTGAATTACTGTGAACAAACAAAACTATAAAAAACGAAACTACATAAAGTTAACATACGAAAATTAAATTTGATTTTGTGGATCATATAAATGATTATGTCTTAAATTTGCATTTTAAAAATTATAGTTAGCGTAATCATGCTAATCACACATAAATGCAGCGATCTACATAAATTACAATTGTTATTGAATGGCTCAACATGCTACAATGTATGCTAAATTAATTTAATTATTGCCTTATGATGAAAAAATGACAACTATAAAAACGTGTATATAAGCCCATAAAATTTTAACTGAAAAATACAAAACACCATTTTATCGAGACAAATGAAAACGAAAAAAGTATTCTACATGTTACAAAATAATTATTAAAATTGAAATGTTCGTAAATAAATCCCTAGTATTTGAAAATAATACAAATCTCATTTTAAGCAAAACAATATACCAATAAATTATTGTTCATGAATATAAATGATTTTATGTTATACAGCAGTGTGGAAAAGAAACGTAGAAATTTAATTAACATTCATCACATAAAATTTTTTCAGTTCTCAATTTTACAGCTTCTGTTTATATCTGCACAAGAGAAAAAGAAAATGTTATGTAAATTAAGGAGTAAAATAATGCTTCTCTTTTATTACAAAATGTTCAAATTAAGTTCTAAAAAGTATTAATAAAAGACAAAGTATGTACATTTTAATATTATTAAGATTTTTTTACTTAAAAATAAGGACTCATTACCATAATTTCACTGAATTACAAATCAGAATTTTCTTAAGTAAACCAAAGTATTTCTAGGATGATGGAAAACAGCTGTTGAAGTGGAAAAAAAGAATTTAATTTTGCTCTTTACATGAATTCAAACGAATAAAAAATATAAACAGGAATAAGAGTTTCTGGAATTTTTAAAGTAGAGGTATTTGCAAATATTTTAAAGTTGATTTTTTTTTGAATTTATAAAAAAAGCTTATTTTTATTTTCAAACAGTTATTTCTATTTGTGCATTGTAGATACATGGTTATTTAGAGTTTGAAAATATTTCTAAAATATAAACTAAATGAAACATAAGAGTCAATGAAAAATACTTTCTCATACATATGAAAGGAGATTAATTTAATTCAGATATTGTTTTGGATATTTAACGTGTTTTTTACAATAGACGCTTCAGTGTGAGTTGTTTTACACTTTATATAAATAATTAATGTATTCATATTTATTAAAATAATTAAAAAAATCATGTAATTGTTGAATTTGTTATAAAGTTTACAGTTCAAGGCCAATAATCTTCATTAAAATTTCTCTAATTATCCAAATTTAGTATCATTCATTTCAAGACGATATTATGCATACCAGTACATTTTCTGTAACAATATATGTTATTAATAATACGTCATAAGCACTAAATAAAAGTATGCGTAAAATATTCGATGCCTACGTGTACGGTGAAGAGGATACTTCACAAGAGGATATTCAAAGATGCTTCAGTGCATAATTGGGATATTCGCCAGATGGCTCTTGAAGACCCTTTATTCTCAGCATGTGACATCCGAAGCCGGCTGCCTCCAAGATCTGGTGGATTTCAGTCCAGCCAATCCCTACGTAAACAAGTGCATGAAGTATAATTACATGCACGCATAATAGCAATAGAAGTACCATTATTCGCTCATCACAGGGCTAGATGCCCAAACATGGTGTCATCATAGCTGTACCATCGAATGGCACCTGGTATTGTTCAGGAGGAAATCTTGGTTCTGTATGTAGAAGAGTGATGACTATTTGGAAGACGCTACGAAACAACTCATTTTGCCTAAAATCAAAGTGGTCCTGTTAAATGCATAGTATTTAATCACAGGATTCATTTAATACTTAATGGCGATTGTTTGACTGCAGATGGCTTAGTCCACAAGTTGGAAAGTCTGTTATTCTACCCTTGTTGCAAGGTGCCCCTCAAAACGGTATTTCAACAAGACAACTTTTCACTGCATATCTCACAGCAAATTTTTGACAACCTGATTACATCTGATATCATTCACTGGCCAATAAATTCTCCAAATCTGAATCCCATTGAAAAAAATGTGGGATCTCATTGAATATGACATGAATCGAGGGACACTCAGCACAAATTTTGGATGATATGCTCACAACAGTGAATATGGTTTGGCAACATTTACCTCAGGAAACTTTCAATGGACTAAATAGAATGTCTTGCTGGATAGAAGCCTGTATTCATCGTCTAATATGCTCGAGGTGGGGAAATTAGACACAGAATAAGCTTTTAATGATTTTATATGGCAGTGCGATAATCATTTGAATATCTTCTTCACCACTATTGCTCATGATATTTGCATGATACTACAAGCGTTATTTCTCGTTGATGTACAATTTCACTTTTGAGATGCTTAATTTATATTTATTTTTGCGAATAAAAGTTACCATATAATTATACTAAGCTCTGAATAAAATATTAGTAAAATTATATTTTTTATTATAGAATTTCAAAAGCTTAACAGTAACATATGATATCTGAAGTGGTTTTAGTTTATATTTTAGAAAAAGGAATTTATAATTATAAAAAATTAGACGAATCATTTTAATATTGAATTATTTTAAATTCTCAATTTAAAACAACATACCAGCATTTCAGTTTATGCACATAAACATGTTTCGCACATTCAAATTTAAATTTGAAAATTTATCAAGAATCAGTTCATCAAGCGAGGGCACAGGGGTCTGGTGTACAATGTTCTTGATAAACTCCCATAGAAAAAAGTCCAGTGGTGTTAAATCCGGTGATCTCGCAGCCATGGGATTGGTCCACTTCTTCCACACCATCTGTCGGAAAAGTTCTCGTCTAAAATGTCACGTACAATCACGTCTCAATATGGGGATGCACCATCCTGTTGAAATATCACATCTGGCTGATGTTGCTGCATCTGAGGAACCGAATACAAGTCCAGCAAGGTATGTCAGCAGTTAGTCAAGGTATGTCACGGAGTTTATTGTTGTTTCAGCGACGAAGAAAAGTCCAATAACTTCAGTATGTGATAAAGCACACCAAACATTCACCTTTGGGTTATTTCTTTCCAATTCTCTATAATCGTGCTGGTTCTCCGAGCCCCATATTCTAAAGTTATGTTTATTTACTTTTCCTGACACATGAAAGTGGATTCGTCACTGAAAAACTTTTTCCGAAGATAATTTTCATCATTCTCAATTCGAGTCAAAATTTGCTCAGCGGACTCAAAACGACGTGGTTATCATTCGAGTGTAAAGCTTGCACAATTTGCACTTTGTAGGCATTCAGATGAAGGCGGTTATGGAGAATGTCCCACATCGTCGTATGCGGCATATGTAACAGCACATCTGCTTGTTTCGTTGATTTTTATGGACGAGTAAACGTTTCTAGGATGAGATTAACATTTTCCTGCTCGGTCTTCTAGGTCCCTTTCGGTGTAAAACGTTATAGAAATTCTGTTAACCAGCGTCTGATAGAATTATCGGAAGGAGGATCTTTCTGGTACGTGGTTCTGAGGCGACGTTGAGTAGTTATGACTGATTTAGTTTCAAAAAACCACAATACACACATTGCTTTATCTTGCACGGATGCCATTTTTATTTATGAAGCCATAATTACCTAGACTGCAAATATGCTAAGACTGCAATGAGTAAAATTCTTTGAGTTGTAATTTACGAATACGTAATCGGTTTTTGAGTAATATTTTTTATTCGAAAGTTATGAGGTACGAAAACCCCGACAATAATTAATGAACACCTTGTATACTTGATAATGAAACATAAAAATATTTTAAATATCAGTTTAAGAAATGTACACTTAAATGGAATATATATTTATTGAGCATTTATGGCATTGCTGATTTTTGATTTTAATTTTTGTCAATGTCTGCAATAGACTCGGCAAAAACTGAATATACTGTTGCTCTTTTGAACTTACTGAGAAATATAATGTTTACAATAATTTTATGTCGTTTCAAAGACAATGTCATTAACTAATTTAACAAATAAAAGAAAACCGTGATGCATATAAAAGCGTAATTTATTAATAATAATTAATTCCTTTGTTAAATATTTGTTTTTAATAGGATTGGAAAAATCAAATTACAAAAAAATGTTGAATCAAATTACAGAAACATGAAAATTTTCTTATTCAATGTGTTAGAAAACCAGTTTTAATTACACATATGCTATTTATGTATATAATTTAAATAAGACATAGATTTTAGAAAAAAATTGGATAATAAACTTAATTTTATAAATGTATATTAAAGGTAGACATTTAAAAAATGGCTGTTATTTTGAAGCCTGTAATCTCAAATTTATGTTGTTTTAGTAAATTTTTTAACAATGATTTTTGATAAAAGTTTGTTCTTTATTTTGTGATCAATATAATTTAGACTAAAAATATTATTTTATTTAAGATATTATTAATAAAACATTTTTTAATTTTAGTAAAATGTATAAAGTTAATTTAAGATTTTAAGTTACATTTTTTTTATAAAAAGTGTGTTTCCTCTTTTGCTTCAAAATTGAATTCTTATATAATTTTAAATATTGTAATAAAATGCTGATTAATTACATAATAAATAAAGTACATAAGAAAATTTCGTAAGAAAGACATTACATAAGAATTACATAAAAAATAATTGCATAAGATAATTACATTAATCCTTCTTAAGCTGAAAGAAACATAATCGGGCATTGTTGTAAGCTTTCGAATGGTATTTTAACTTCATTATCTAATTGATATTGAAGTTATTTTATAAAAATGCCAATAAGCACTTTTCAAAGAAACAATAAATTGCAATAAAATCCATAATCTTTTATGCTACTGAATTCTGTTTTTAGTTAAATACTCTAGAGTTAAATTAAGAAATTAAAAATATGAAATATTCTTGAACAGATTAATTTATATGAACAAGTGTTTTCTTTTACATTAGCAATATAGCAGTCGAAAACTAAGATTATATCTGAATTATACAAGTTTTTTTTATAAAGTGAGCCACTTTTTAATCATTAAAAAGAAAAAATGTTAAAAATAGCAAAGAAGTAAACTTTTCTTAAAATTATTTTACATATTTAATTTTAAATGAGTATTTAAAAAACTCTCAGAAACATATTATGCAGATGTGAAATAAACATCTAATTGTATGTAACCGGTAAAATAACTAAACTAAAGAGATTTGTTGTAATATTCTTGCATTAAATTATTTTAAAGTTTGTGTATACTAGGAATTAATAAAATATATTAGAAATAAGATATATATATATATATATATATATATGTATATATATATATATATATACACACACACACACATATATATATATATATATATATATATATATATATATATATATATATATATATATATATATATATATATATATATATATATATATATATATATATATATATATATATATATATATATATATATATATATATATATATATATATATATATAATTTGTAAATAAAATTGAAAGTACTCATAATTTGTTATTTATACTAAAAATATTAATTGAAATACAAACTGAGTTTCATGTAAGGAATTTATTGTTTATCGTAATATTAAATATAGTTTATAATATTATTATAGTACATCATTTACATTAAATATTTCATCAAAATGAATTGATTATAAATTTGTTTGAAAATTAGATTTAATGATTAAAAATATTGAAAATTTGTGAAATATTTATATGTAATGAATATTAATTATTCGGAAAAATAGCTTATTGATCATTTTTTTTTATCAAATTTACATTCATTGCGTTGTTTCATGTGATATAAAATTGTAAGAAATTAAACTCTCTTTAAGTTTCCTCTTGCCGAAGTATTTTATTAGTGGTTGGATAACGCATTTAAATGTAAAAAAGTGCAGCTGAAACATCTGATCTACACACAACACATCTGAAATACAAATTAAAAGGATCAGAAAATTTAAACATTAAATGCAATGAGATGAAGAAATTAACAGATTCTACATTTAAGTAAATATTTAAAAACTGTTCCTACATTTATAAAACCAATGCTGTAAAATAATTATTTTTGTAAATATTAAGAATTAAATAAACACTCGTTATTTATAAAACTATAATTTAAATGATTTTTATCTAAAACTTTATGAAAGAAATGATACATTGTTTAACTAGTATAAAAAAATTACATCAATAAAATATAAAAATCTTATATTTGAAATTTCCTATTCATCTGTTACTTTAAATTTCCAGATAAAATATTAAAAATTAAATGCTTTATTTACTCTATAGATATAGTAATATTACTCTTTATCTAATGATTTTAATATATAAAAAATATTTTCGTTGTTTATATGACGTGCTTCAAAATAATAATGATTAAAATGCAAAAAAGCGGAAAAAGCATCACACCATTATCCATAAAAAGACACATATCATTAGAAATTAACATTTATATATTAATATTTACTCTCTATATTATCTTTTTGATTTCAATATGGATGCTTTTAACTTATTACAGAAATCTATTATCGTTTTATTGGTTTTGTAGAAAAGTTGTGCTAAATGTAGCAAAAATAAACAGGTACCAAATTATTTTTAGCTTTACTTTTTTATAACAAATATTGAGTTATTTTCCATCGTGAAAAATGCCCAAAGGATCATGTTGTGTCGTAGGTAACTTTTGTCATACGGTTGTCATAGTAACATTTCCAGCTGAAATATATTTGACAAATTTGAAGTGATATAGATACAGGTCAATTGTTTTTATTTTTGTAAGTAATAAATGTTATTTAATATGTGTTTATAAAAGTTTTCTATTTAAAGAAATTATTTCCATTTAATTTGTTCAAATTTTTGTTTACGCAGAAAAAAGTGGTTATTTCAAATTAATATTTTGTAGGAAAAAAACATTGTTACAGAGAAATGAAAAACATAAAAGTATGCATATATAGTATAAAATAAAAATACAAAATCTTACAAAATTATATTAATTTGAATTTTTATGCATTAATTACTTACATTGAAATTTAAAAAATAAGTAACGTACTATATAAATATATTAACAGATTTTTTAAAAGAGAATTATACATATAACTTTATAGAAAATATCGGTACTTTTTTCTAAATAATATTTTAATGTGGAAAAATTTTACTTTAAAAATATTCATTATTGACCAATAACTTGAATAGTTTCATTTTAATTTCTAACATTATAATAAAATGTTAATTATGTTAATTGTGCCGTGTCATTTTTTTCAAGGATCTTTTTATGACCATTTATAATTCTGAACATATCCATAATACATATGAATTATTTGGAAGCTGAAATATTTAACTTGATGAAACTGTAATTAGTTATTTTCTTTCCTAATTAGCTCTAACATATATTTTACTTTTTATTTTAATTTATTTTCAAAATAATTTATCTAATTCCAAAAACTTTGAATGCTTTTTATGAAGTTAAAATTTCAAAGAGTACCGTTTGTTAAAGTATTTCATAAATATTTATATGAGTATTTAATAAAAATTATATAAAAAGTAATTCCAATTAATTCGACCTTTTTATCAAGTAAAACTTCAAAGAGTACTATTTATATAAGAATTTTAAAAAAATTAGCTTTATTCAGAAGAGATTACTTTGCTAAAAATTGTGTATAATGTCTTTTTATAAACGACAAATGATATAACAAGTCAGACAACGAATAGAGTATACATTTGCAATAATTTAAAAAACAAAGAAATAGCAAAAATAGTGCAATAAATAAATAAAATTAATTTTCCGGTATTGAGTATTTTTCCCAAGAGAAAAGTGGAAAATCATTTAGTAATAAAAAGTGATTTGATGCATTATTCTTTTGCACTTACTTTTAAATAGTGCTAGAATGTTTGGAAAACTTATTTCATTATACAACTATATATAAAGATGCACAAAAATATTTTGTGAATTATATTTTACCAAATAAGATTGCTTATACCGTAATCAGATGAATGTGGGAAATGTGAAAATCTTGAAAAGTATTTTAATCACAAAACCAAAACCACAAGAACCCTTGACTAACTTATAAGGGGTTTAAATTTTTGGCTTTAATGAATCAAAATATTGAAACAATCACGAAATAATTTGTAAATAAGGAATAGAATTCATAAAAGCATACATTTTTAAGGAAAATAAACAATTTCTATTGAAGATTGTTCATTTTCATTACCCTCTAAAATGATTGGGTGGATATGCCAAGATTTCTTTCTTTTCCTCTTTTTGTGGCTGAAACTTGTCAGAATATGTGAATCTTTTATATTTGGATTTGTCAGAATATGTGAATTTTTGCTTTACATACATTATGTTATTGTTGTTTCCTATCCTTCAGAGATCTAGCGGCAGCTAGATCAAATCCATGACACTGTGAGCCCTAGCGAAGCCAAGCACCAGCAGTGGACTTGCGCAAATATCCACCAGATCGAAACTCCAAACAATCCAGGTGGTTGCATTAGATATTATGCATTATGCAATACAGAGAAACAAATTAGAACTTTTTATTTCTAATTTATGATATCTTTAAACAATTGATAACATCATTTTAGAAATTTTAATTAATGTCAGAATGATACTAGCCACCGTGATTTAATTATAATAGTTTTAAATGAATATTTAAAACACCTTACGCAAAGAATGTAGCTCAAAGATTTAAATCGGAACTGAATCTTTGAAAATCAAAAGAAATCGTTTCCATAAAATAAATCTAACTGCAATAAATTAGTATAAAATTTAACAGTTAGTGGTTTCTTTGGTAAACGAGAAAAACATATAGGTGATTCAAAGCTGTTTCTATGTTATCATGATACTTGATACATACATTGTTGACAACAGAAATGGAAGGAGAAGGACATAAGTTTGAAGACTAGGTATGATAGCGCAAGATTGACGCAGATCAACGATGGTATAGAGAGAAAATTGCCAAGACATTATGTCGCATCTACACCTTTCATTAATATATGTATGTTTTAGTTAAAACATTTGCTTTCTTTTTTCTGTTTGATTTTTCTAACATTAAATTTTAGGAATTAAATATCTTAGATTAAACTAATTAATTTTGTTATTTCAGATTTTCTAATTAGCATTTTTTGATTCACATGCACATTCATCCCATATAAAATAAGAAAAATTTCAGGAGATCCAAAATATGGTTCTCACCATTCCTTTGTGATGAAATATATAAAAGAATGGAAACGCATAATACATTAAAAATCATAATCAACATTTCATCAAGCTATGAATATTGTATGGTAATATTAGAAAAATTTACTTCCACAAAATTGTGTGGATCCTTACATTATTACATTAAGTTCAATAGATATTCGTCTGTGCAAGTAGAAATTTTTCTTGGAAGACATTAACCTTTCTCTATGCTTTCCTTTGATTGTTAATTGAAAACATGAAGTATCCAAGAAATCTATATATTTCACCGTATGGAGATGAGAAATTATTCAGAAGACATAGAGTAAAATTTAAAACAATAGTAAATGAAATCCGATCATAAGCAATACATATAAATAACTATTGATTTCTAAGACAAATTGACTTCAACGCAACCATTTAATTCCCATTAATTGTGAAACAATGCAATGACTACATATTCTTAGTAATATAAACTAAATTTACAATCCGAAATAAAAAAAATGCTTAATATAATTTTCCATTTAGATTCTAATTACATTAATAATAATTGATGATGTATTTAAAATAACACATACTGACATTAGTAATTCAACATAATTAGTACTTAAAAATTGATAATATTTGTAAAAGTATACTTCAATTAATTTTTTTCAGTAATTTGTTGTGAAAAAGTCTTGGGTATGTAAATGCCCATTTAATGGAGGAAATAAAAATACAAGTTTGTAAAAATATGAACTTAACATAATGTATTATTTAATTTTAAAACAAGAAAACTCTGTAAATTTGGAATATGAATATAGCAATGAAAATATTTAAAAAGTATTCCAAGCCATTTGCCCCACAGAATCAAATGAGAAAAATTTTTTTATCTTAAGTAATTTTTAACTACTAAAAGTTGTAACTTATATACATATTTTACTATATTAAAAATATAAAGCAAACTCTCCTGATTTGAACTTTATACGAAGATTGTATTCTTTAACGCATTATTGTTATTTTTATATTGTAAATTAATTGCATAAGTTAATAGCTATTGAAAGTATTGCTACTCAGATCACACTGGAATCAAAATAAAATTGTGCTATTTAAAAAATTTTTTGTTAGTTTACAATGAATATTTAATACTATCATAATAATAATTTTTTAAAAAATTATTTTTAATACAATATATTTTATGCTTATGTAAATTAAATATTATAAGTGAACAAAAATACTATAATTAAAGTAAATTTTGTGTCAATAAAATATGTGCATATTTATATTTTATAAATTGTAAAAAATTAATATTTGATTGATAAAATTAATTCATTGAAAGAATATATTTCATCTCATAATTATTATGATTTTAACAGAAAAAAATTGAATTTTTTGTGTTGTTACTAAATTAATTATTAACTGGATATTCTTTAGTAATTTCTTTACATAACCGAAATATGTTAGATTATTATAAACTTACAAGTTAAATAGTTTAACCAAAATACGCTTATATATAAAATATGACATTTTCTTAAATAAACGTTTTACGAATAATAATAATAATAAATGAAACTAACTATATTTTTCCAAACACAATACTGGAAAATATAATAATTGAATTAGTGTCGTAAATATTGTTAATTAAGATTTCCATACATAATTTTTTTCATAAAGATTTCCATACATGCTCTAAGTTGCTGTAGTTTCTAATCTTCTCTCTACTGACAGAGAGAAACCAGATCAATGAAACCGTTGATATTAATGAAGTCTAACAAAAGAAATTGACAATTGTGGATATCCTCCTATTCCAGTCCAAGAAAATCCAAGATATGTTGAGTTGATGCCTGTTCCTGCCGGCATTTGGGCCAAAGAGGAAATCTCTTACTGCCCTCAGAGTATGTGAGACCTTTCTAATGTCCACTGGCAAGTCAGAACAGACATGTGTTGGTCTGCCTTTCGCAAGGGAGAGATAGGAAAAGTCCTGGCTTTTTAACATTTAAGCAGTTATAAAGCGGAGGTATTCACCACTTTTCTTTGTTTCAGGCTTGAGTGGTTGGAATGGGATGGGATCCATTGAATATATATTTTGTGCTAGTGAGAGATGATCTTTATTTTATACAGACAAAACTCTAAGTGAATTAATTGAGTTCCCAAACTTTTGATAAAATATTCACTAAATTTTTGCACATTTTGTGTATTCCTCACTCTGCAGTCTTTTTTTTTTTGATGATATGACGAAATTTGCTATTCTACATAGATTCCAAATTACTATAAATATTGTTTAAAATATCCTTCAAATTTATGATTTTTTTAATTTAATGCCAATTCCTTTTTATCAAAAACAAATTAAAGAAACCACTAGTAATTCAAGTACATTCCAGTATTTCCCTGAAGCAAATGTAACTGAAAAATATTAGAGCTTCTAAATTATAATATTATTAATATCAAAATTTTATAATGAAAATTCACCCATGAAATAATATCATTTATTTTGGAATGATTTAATTATCATTTAAAATAATGAATTCCAAAAAAGAGATCTTAGTTAAAAAATGCTTACCTTTTTCTTGCTATTTTTTATTCTATTAGCTAATATTCTTTTAAGCAATTCAAATGTGTTACAAATTTAATTTTTAAAAACATGCAGTTCGTTAAGATTATAAATTTTCTTTGTAGAAGTTTTCCTTCAACTTTTATTTTTCATAGTCTACCATTTTTTACAAACTTTATCAAACAATTACTTATTCTTTGGCTTAAAAATGAAACAACATGATTAAAACTAGTGAATACCAATGTGTGGTTCTTAGATAATTTATTTTTAAAAAAGAAACTGTATTCAAAGAGCTCTTCCTTTGAGCAACTCCAATTTTCACTTGAAACTTGAGAGTTAATTATATGAAATCATTTGTTCGAACTAGTCTCCAATAGTTTGAATTTAATTACAAATACTATCTTCTTGTTCCCAAATATATTCAAAATGAGAATAGAATGAAACATATCATATTTTGATAAATACACTGTGTTAACATAAATACTAATTACCATGTCGGCATATAAAATTGTATTCAAATGTTAAAATCATTAACAAAATTCTAATATTTTAGTTTAATGTAAATAAATTCTTATACCAGTTGTGTGTATTTGTATAATGATTATATTTGAATATATGAAAATTTTATGCTGTGTGATAATGTGATAATAAAATTATACCTTTATATATATATATATATATATATATATACATATATATATATATATATATATATATATATATATATATATATATATATATATATATATATATATATATATATATATATATATATATATATATATATATATATATATATATATATATATATATATATATATATATATATATATATATATATATATATATATATATATATATATATATATATATATATATATGTAGGGGATAATTTTATTATCACACAGCATAAAATTTTGAAATATAATCATTATACAAATATACACAACTGGTATAAGAATTTATTTACATTAAATTGAAATATATATATGTGTATTCATGAAAATTTACTTAAGATTAGTATATTTACAAAATATTTCAGTCATAGGCATTCCAAAATTTGTTTTTAATATTGATTTAAACGGACTTAATTAAATTAAATCAATATTAGTATGCAAGAATAAATTTAAGATAGCATGAAAATTACTATTTGCTATACGCTTTTATATCATTGCGTTGTAACGTGATAAAAATGAAAACACAAATATTTATTTCAAAAATCCTGTCAATGCGTCATAAATTTACAATCGTTTTGGGTCATATAACAATAAATATATGACGTAATGCTTAACTTTAGGATTATGAGTTTCAGAATTGCCTTTGAAGCTTATTATTATAAAGAAATGCTCTTTTAAAGATATACGAGCAGAGGCTTGGATAAATAGTTTGTCACATTGAAAAAATAAATATAAAGAAAACACTTTTGAAAGCTAATCCTTGAAAAATATTGAGAAAGATATATTCATAAGGAAATAAAAATTTATGTAGTATAAATATTAAAAGTTTATATACTTTTAGGCAACTCATTACAAAAGAGCATTTCCAGTTCATTAATGTTTTTATATACGGAGAAAATCTAAAACAATAAGTCCAAACCTTACTTCACATTTAATTTCACGTAAATTTTAAATTCATTTTATGCTTCATGTTTTAAACTTCCTTCCACTTTTATAGATTAAATACAGAAAAATAGAGACTTTACTTTTATAAAATCTAAAAGACCTATCAACTTTAAATATTAAATAAAACAGAGTGTATTTCAATGCTTTGCAAGAAAAATAATAATTTTAAAAATAAAAATCCATGAACATTTTTCTATTATGATTTCTTAATGAATAATATATGCAATAAAAGAAATAATAATAGTAGAATCAAAAATAAATAACATGAAAATGTAAGACTCATAAAAATAATTTAGAAATATTTATTTCCCTTCAACAATCAAAATTACATTGAGAACTTAATATTGTAATAAATTATACGGCTGACCGATATTTGAAAATAAGATATTTCTTCTTGCATGAATATAGAATTTATTTAAATTGTGTTTTGTGTAAATGCTTATATTAATGCAAAATTTAGTAAACTTTTATTTAAGTTTAGAGATGAGAGATTTTAAATGTACATTTTATAAACTTCTATTTAAAACTTCATGTCCTTCTTTTCTTATTTTTTAAGTTTTTGATTTAATACATACATATTTATGAGAATTAAATACGGTGTATTTTAAAATATAATTTCATTGTAAAACAAACTACTGCTTGTACTAGGCAAAATCATTGACGATCAACTAAGTTCAATTAATATTATTTATGCAATTTCATCTCTGTTTACTCATTAAATTTATAAAAGCTATTAAGCTTATGTTTCAAATATTTTAACTTGGGTTATAACTATTTAATTCGCCCAGAAAAATGTTAAGATTACCTTCAACACTCAGTATCTATGTGACTAAATTTTAATCAAAATCCCACCGAAATTCTTACCATTTAAAATAGTACAGATGTTAAGTTTGACTTTTAAATGTTTTGATCTTCTTTTATATATATATATATATATATGTATATATATATATATATATATATATATATATATATATATATATATATATATATATATATATATATATATATATATATATATATATATATTACACTTTTACACTGCTGGTAACAAAAATTGCAACACCGAGAAAGACAAGAAATATAACAAAATTTCTTTTTGTAGATTTTTTTGAATTTATTTCGTAGATGACATGTTGACCAAGTATCAAATGCTTAAACATATTGACTTCTGTGAAGTGTGATTCCTGCTAAAATCAGTAGCCAGAGTAATCACCATTGTTCCTGGGGCCTGAGCAGCTACCAGGCGCGTCGGCAGGTGGTGGATCGTCGAATGTCCTGTAGGAATGACAGGATAGCCTTGAATACAGAATCAGGGGCCGCGAACTAGCTCCCGTAACCCTGGTGTTAGGCAACCCATGCCTAGGGCTATTTGGCATCACGGTAATGGTGTCTTAACAGAGCCTCTAGTTGCCTGGCGAACTTCTAGATCTTTTTTGCCTTGGCCAGTAACTCAGGCAATGCTGGGTGGACTGTTGTATTAACTGAGCCTATTAATTAATTGTTATTTTATGGCTGAAAAAACAGAAATAACAAATCTTTCTGCAATTTCAGGTGAAGCCTCTGAAGTAGACATTGCTGAAAAAGACAAGGGAACCCAGAGTCAATCTAGTGAAGGGGCAGTAATGAATCCGTCACAGGAGGTAGAAATGACCTCCAAACCATCTTGTTCTGGTGAAAGTCAGGAAGCTATCGCTAGCATGACTGACTCTCTGACCAGAATCAAGCTTAAAAAGATTCTGGTGCCCAGAAGAAGAAGCTGGTGCAGGAACACAAAATCACCACGGAGATTTTGATTGAAAAACCCAAGGCAACCAAAGGCGAGAAGCGTCTCGCCAACCGGACAGACCAGCGCAAGGCCGGAAAGGCTGCCAAGAGAGAAGGACCTGGGGAATTTATCTACAGGGCGGCTCTCACGGCGGTCAAGATGGTTGTGCTCATAGAGAGCCATCCGGAAAAAACGGCTAACAGAGGAACAGGCCTCCGACCTGGAACTCTTGTTAACCGAGAAAATAGGAAGGAATGAGGAGGGTTTTGCCCCAACCTTCCTATCCTGTAAACTTGAAAATGGGGCACTTATTGTCAACTGTGCAGATCTGGGGAGCTCAAAGTGGCTGGAACAGACTGTCAGTGACATAATCCCCTGGCAGGAGCAAAAACTCTTGGTGGGTGAGGCAAGGAAACTTGTCAGAATCACCAAGATAATTGCAAAACTGCCGAAAATCTGCAGTAAACTGGAGCCTAATGAGGTCCTGAGGAAGATCGAGGCACAGAACGGTGGAGTCACTCCAACGTAGTGGAGCGTTCTTAACATCAAGAACGACCCATCTGGGCAGACCATCGTTCTTAGGGTACCCGAACTAGATGCTGCTACACTTGGTGCAAGGGGATATAAGTTTCATATCGGACTTCACCAAGTGCAGGCAAAATTGCTTGACAAACATGCTCCTGTTGATGGGGGTGAAGGTAGTTCATGCCAACCTCCACCACAGTAGAAGTGGCACCACTAACCTCAGTAAGAATTTTTTGCTGTAGATATACACCTGGCCCTGATTCAAGAACCCTGGCTGGTTAGGGGGAGAATCAGTGGCCTCAAAGGAACTAAAGGTAAGCTTATCTATTGTACCAATAATAACGTCTTAACTTGTATACATTTACATAAAAACATTAAGGTTTTACCCCTCTCTGAATTTATCCTTAGAGACCTGACAGTTGTGAAAGTAAGACTCAACATAGAGGGAGAGGACAGAGAAATTGTTTTTGGCTCTGTTTACCTGCCCTATGAAGAGAAGAATCCACCTGATCATTCTCTGCACAAGCTCATGAACTTCTGCAGAGACAACAATTTACAGGTAGTCCTAGGACTAGACTGTAATGCTCACCATTTTGTTTGGGGAAGTACGGACACAAATAAAAGGGGTGAGTGCCTTTTAGAATTAATTCTAAACTACGGATTAGATACTCTAAATGAGGGCAACGAACCAACTTTCATTACTTCCAATCGATCTGAAGTAATTGACATTACTATAACGACAACGCTAATTAGCAAAAATATCAAAAATTGGAAAGTAGATGGCAGACCTTCTGGCCCAGACCATCAAAACATCCATTTTGAAATTCACTCTAATGTGTGTCTGGATCGCGTGTTCAGAGACCCAGTTAGGACTGAGTGGAAGAAATTCCAGGAGGATTTGACTGGGTTGGTTGAGCTCGGGAACAGACCTATTAGAGACAACTACGATCTAGAAGTTACAGCAGACCTTCTACACAGTAGTATTCTAGATTCCTATCATAAAAATTGCCCTATTCGCACTAAGAGAGCTAAACTCCATTGTCCTTGGTGGAATGACTCTCTAGCAACCGAAAGGGCAATTGTTAGGAAACTTTTTAATAAAGCTAAGAAAAATGGTGAATGGAAGAACTATAAAATGGCCCTCACTAATTATAACAAATGTGTTCGGAAAAGCAAATTTAACTCCTGGAGGAAGTTCTATGAAGAGATAGATTCTATCTCTGAAGGAGCTAGATTCCAAAAACTCCTCAAAAGGGTTGAACCTATTTTGGTTGGCACCTTAAAGGACGACGAAGGTAATTTTGCTGCTTCCGGGAAAGAGGTCATGGAAGTTATGTCCAAAACCCACTTTCTAGGTGCTAGAGATATTTATAGCAACGAAGGGGAGCACTGCATTGGCTCTTTGCAAAGTGTCAATAGCGATCAATGGACCGTCGCTAAAAATATCGTTACCTACAACAATGTTAAATGGGCAATCTTTGTCTTTAAACCTCTAAAAAGCCCAGGCCCTGATAGAATTATGCCCATCATGATCCAGAAGGCAGAGGAGGTTATCATATCAGTGCTAACTAGAATTTACAGAGCTAGCTTAGCACTGGGTTACATACCAAAGATATGGTAGAAGACTAGGATTGTTTTCATTTCTAAACCTGGCAATGACACCTATGACCAGGCCAAATCTTATAGACCTATCAGTCTTTCTTCATTCTTTCTTAAAATTATAGAGAAATCAATGATCGGCATAATAGAGGTTATTTGGGTAGTAACAGTCCCCTGCATGCTCTTCAATTTGTTTATCAATCTGGCAAATTTACTGAAACTGCTTTACATCAAAAAGAATCTGCTTTGGATCAAAAAGAAATTGCCTTGGCAACTTTCCTCGACATCCAAGGAGACATTGATAACACTTCCCATCTATCCATCCTCAATGCACTTAGAGGGGTAGGGATTAATCAGACCCTGTGTACTTGGATTGAGGCCTTGATTTCGGATAGATGTATACAAATGAGCATCTTTGGTAAATCATTTGAAAAAAAAAGGACTACTAGAGGCTGTTTTCAAGGAGGTGTTCTCTCACCATTACTTTGGAACCTAGTTGTAAATAGCGTTATAAAAATTCTATATGATAGGGGCTACTATGCGTAAGGATATGCTGATGACATTGTCATCCTTATCCTTGGTAAAGATTTCGACATAACTTGTAATCTCATGCAGGATGCTCTAAGTTATGTAGGTCAATGGTGCATTGGATAGGGACCTGATGGTTAATCCTCAGAAAACCTACCTTGTACCTTTTACACACAAAAGAAAACGGGAGGATTTTTTCATACCAAGACTTTTTGATGTTGAAATCAATGTGGCTTCAGAGGAGAAGTATCTGGGCATTTATTTAGACCAAAAAACTTACCTGGAATAAGCACATTGATGATAAAATTAACCGAGCAAAGGAAAGCATTATGATTTGCAGTTGAATGCTTGGTAAAAACTGGGGTCTACATCCAAAACATCAGTTTTGGATGTACACAGCTATAGTCAGGCCAATTATCACATATGCCTGTGTGATCTGGTGGCGTAAGGTGGAACAGAAGTCTGTGACTGACAGACTAGGGGTCTACAAAGACTGGCCTGTCTCTGCATCACAGGAGCAATGTCCACCGCACAAACCAGAGCATTGGAAGTTATGTTGGATCTGACTCCCTTAGGCATCTTCATCTGCAGCACTGCCAGAATGACTGCATACAGAATGAAGTTACAAAACCAATGGTACTACCAAACTGTTGCCCAAGGGCACAGGGGTATTACCGGGAAAATTCAAAATTCTACTTTCCTGATGCCCTCGGACATCATGGAAAAGTCATACATGTTTGAAAGGACATTTGAAATAGTTTTTCCAACTAGAGACGAATGGGACAACAACATGTTCGAAACTAAAACAGGAGATCAATCTGGTACACAGATGGATCACTGAAAAACAGCCTCTCAAGAATGGGAGTATGTAGCGTGTCACCAAGAACCAGCCTATCTGTAAGTCTTTGGCGATACGCTACGGTCTTTCAGGCAGAAGTTTTGGCCATTATCCACTGTTTGCGATTAAATAAGAGGAAGGGCTACCACAATAAGCGGATTCTCATTTTTAGTGACTGACAAGCCGCTTTAAAAGCGCTCAGCTCTTTCGAAATCAAATCTAAAATGATTTTAGAATGCAGAAACCTTCTTACAGAACTGGCAACTAGAAACAAGGTGATCCTTGTATGGATGCCAGGGCACAAAGGTATCGAAGGTAAAGCAAGGGCTGATGAACTTACTAAACAAGGATCATCTTTTGTTCCCATCGGTGCAGAATCTTTTTGTGGGACCAATTTGGAGACCGCAAAAACCAATGTTCTTAGATGGGAAAAATAGAAGATGTATGAAGCTTAGTTCAACACTCCTGGTCAAACCCACGGTAAAAGTATAATCTGTGGATCATCAGCGAGGATTGCCTCTAAAATCTAAGATGCTCTAGGCAGAAAATACGTTTAATCGTAGGCTTCATAAGTGGGCACTACTATTTCAGAAAACACCTTTATAAAATGGGACTGTTTCAGCAAGACCCTATCTGCAGGAAATGTCATATGCAAGAGGAAACGGCCAAGCATATCATTTACGAAAGCGAGGCTCCATTAAAGGGTTTTTGGGCTTTATTAATAAAGTGGGTGACCCGAGCCACTGGAATTAGGAAACATTGGGTTTGGAGTTAATAGTACAAAATGCTGATAAAAGCAGAGGTACCCAATGACATACAAACCCAACTCTAAAAAGATGAAGAAGAAGAAGAACCACCATTGTTGGAAATCATCGCTGCAACACGCTTCGGCATTGATTCAAAGAGACTTTGAATGTGTTCTTGGGGTACAAAAGAGGAAGCAGTTTCCACACATTGCCAAAGTTGATCTGGTGGGCAGCTCTGATGTAATCTGGCTCAAACGTTGAGCAACCATGAACCACGTGCTTTGTATCGGTGAAACATTTGGTCCACCTGTTGATCACTATAGAGCCGACCAGGGAGGCAATTCAATCTGACGATTGACGAAGAACCCTTAGACATCGCGTGTGACGTGTGGCCACGCATTATCCTGTTGAAATATGGCTGTGGGCAAGCTCAGAAGGTAAGGAAGGACTACGGTGACAAACACCTCGGAGATGTAGCTCTGGCAGATTTTAAAGAATAAGTTTAAAGTACTGGCAATGCCTACTAAAGAAGTGTAAGAGTGATATCCAATACTATCTCATACCATAATACCCGGTGCAGGAACAGTGTGGCGGTGCATGACGCAGCTGCTCAGCATCCTCTATCCACGGTGTCTGCAGTCTCGAAAGCTACCATCGTGGTAATTCAGACAGAAGTGTGACACGTCAGTAAAGACAATTTCATTCCATTCTGCAGCCTATATCCTTCTTTCATAGTACCATTGGGGGCGAAAACGTCTGTGGTTCACAAAGATAAACGAAGCAATGGCTGACATGCTGACTGACCATTCTGCTGTAAACGGCATCGAATGGTACACGCAGACACTGGATGATGTGTTACAGACTGAATGTGCTGTGCTATGGTTCGTGATGTGGCTGAACGATCCATCACTGCCACGTGCATAATTTGCCTGTGATCACGTGAATTGATGCACTGAGAAACAAGCGATCGAACACGTCAGTCCGTCGTACCCTCCAATATCCAAGGATCAAATATACATATACAGTTGTTTGGTTTCGTCCAAATTGACTAGTGATTTTCCTGAAAGAAAATAAACGATAAATGTAAGCCATTATCCGTCCTCTGTCGAACTCGTATACTTGACCTAAAAATCATCGCAGTTTTCTACAAGGCATAATTGATTGTTTTTTTGTTGAAAAAACCACATGAAACGCACAGTTGCCGAACATGAAATCATTGAAATCTCCAATTTTAAATAGCATTTTGAAGTGGCGCCACAGACATTTTGAAGTGATCTGCATTTGCCCTGAAATTCTAATCATTTGCATATCTAATCTCCGCTAATGCATGTTGTAAATTTCACGTTATTTGCAGGCTTCCTTCAGGGTGTTGCATTTACGCAGGCCAGCAATATATATATATATATATATATATATATATATATATATATATATATATATATATATATATATATATATATATATATATATATATATATATATATATATATATATATATATATATATATATATATATATATATATATATATATATATATATATATATATATATATATATTACTTAGTTACCTCCTGGTCTTAATGAAATTGTTATTAAGAAATATTTTTGAAGTGGAAGATTTTCAAGAATAGGTTTTATTATTACAGGAACAATTTCTTAATGTTACGACCAGCCATGACATCTTTGGAGTTCAACCAAAAATAAAAATGCCTCGAGAAAGATTAACCCTCTAATAAGGGTACAGCATACTGATCACTCATTCATTGAGAATAGGGGCGTGATGTGACATCATCAGTCAATTCGAAATTCCTTAACCATATTTGGTAATGTACATTTTAGAATTCCACAAGTGTGGTGTATTTCATACATTTGTTAACAGGGACCATGTATACAATAATAGATACGAAAAACGAATATATATATATATATATATATATATATATATATATATATATATATATATATATTAAATTTTACGTCGTTATTTACATCGAAATTACCATTTTATTTTACTATAAATCAGTTGTGTGAGCATAATCACAGACATAATATGAAACATATTTTAAATAAATATAGATCCGAATTTTGTTTAACGTAGAAAGTTCTATTATTTCCCTGAATTTTCAAATTCAATATATAATTTTTTAGGTATAATGCAACTTTTATAGTTCTTTTGTTATTTTAATTGCTAAAGAATATATGTGATTGTGCAAATTGCATAAGTACAAACTTCTGTCAACTGATAGGTTGCATTAAGCTTATGTCTAATTTAAATTAAGCTTCTTCTCTTTTGAAGGATTAAGAACTTTTCGTATTGTATTAAACATTTCATGTAATAAACAATATGACATTAAATTTGATGAAATTCATAAGACCAATTGTAGAATATTTCTTTGTTTTATCGACATTTGGGATTTTTTCGTTTGCATTCTTTTTTCACGGTTAAAGTTTTACGATAATGTTTCAAAATAATAAGAGACACTCTGAATTTCATCGGAATTCTATCAGAGAGTTTTGGATTGCCTATTAAACTAAAAGCGTAAAATTTTTTGTTTCAAAGCTGAAAACCTGAAAATTGTAAAATATTCATCACATAAAGTAAGAACATTTACTAAAAGCTAATTTTCGTTTTTAAAATAACACAATTACTTTTTCCAAGGGATAAAGAAATTTTATTTTTTATTTGGAGTAATTACATTAATCATATCTCACTTGTCACTTTTCTATAATTCCGTTATCAAATTTATTTTAATTAATTTAAAAATATAGATAAATAAATATATACTTTATTTTTGTGTAACTTAAATTGAACAATGGAAATAATATTTATGGTTTTTCACGGTAGCACACTAAATATTTATAATATGTTAATAAAAATTTATAAAATATTTTTTAATAAAAACAACTATTTATATAATGAAGTGAAAAATAGAATAGTCTAGTAATGTTAAAAATTAACTTCCCTTTTACTTCAACAAGATATCGCAATGAAAGCTGGATATCATAATTTCAAATGAATGTATATTTTTCTGTGTTTGTAATAAAGCTCATTCTATATAATGTTCCTGATTTTGTTATCTTAACATTTTATTTTTATAAATAAGAGAATTGTATTTAAAATACATTTCAAGTTTTGTATTAGTAGTGTTTATAAAAATATATTCATATAAGTTCATGTGCACATTAATTTCGTACCCAAATCAAAATAATGTGAGAACATGAATAATTATTGAAGATAAGTTTTTACTTTTAAGATATAAATTACAAGTGTTATTAAAATGTATTTATTTAAAAAAGATATCTAAAATTCTGTGTTTGAACAATAACTTACACAAGCAACATACCAGTAGTATAAACTGTCATAAATTTCTAAAATATTTTCCTAAACTAACATTAAACTAGTTAAAGAATTATTCAATTTTGTAGTTTATTCAATATGACATAGAACAATATTTTTTAATTATTCATAGAATATTAAAATTTTTATAGTATATAACTTCCATATTTGTTCATTGGTTCATTTGTCCATAAATTTTAAGTGCATGCAATGTTATGGTAGCCCAGCATTATATTTTACCTTATAATTAATACTGCCATTGTAAGTCTAATACTAGGTAGTCAATAATTTTTTGAATTACATTTAGTGTTAAGGAATTTGTGCTTATAGACAAGGAAAAAGGGAATAGATATTGATTAAGTAAATATTATAGTTACCATACTGTTAGTAATACTTTACTTTAAAATAACAGTTGCCTTCTACAAAATAGTTTAGGATAAAATAAATAATATTACTTACTTTTAAGCACATATGTTACTTTCCCCACATTTATTATTTAGCGAAATGTAATAAAGAGATTATTTCATTTTCCGTTTCTACATTTCTGAAGAAAAGTATTTTGATAATGAATGTTTTATTACCTTTTATTTCTTTAATTTAAGTTTATCGAAAATGTCTAAAAATGTTTCATATTTTTAGCTCCTTTCTATCTAATGGATATTACTTTTTTTACGTGAATAGTATGCATTCATATTCAATTAAACGTGAACTTATTAATGAATTTGCTTACGTTTGCGTAACTTAAAAAAATGAACTTTTCTATTTGGATAAATATGCTTGATTATCTAATAGAAATATTTTGAAAAATAGTTAAAATTCATTTAATTTAAACGCATTATTTTCTTTATTATTCTAATTTATTTCTTATTTATTCTAAGGTACTATTTTCCAATAAATAAGTTTTTTGTACCACATTTTTTAAAAATGTAATATTTACACAAGAAAACCACGATATTTTTGCCCATATCATAGTGCACGAAAACAGTGTTAGAAATACACTAGTAAACGAACAAATGAGTAATTGTTTTGATATTTTGTAGTAATTGAGAAGTACATTGCTTTATGAATTAATGGAAAGGGTTTATAATTTTCTTAGAATAAATGAAAAGAAAATTTAATTTTTATTTTATTAATGATAAGCGAAATTTGTTGGTAGGAAATTTTGGAACTTACAGTAGTTTGAATGTATCCTTCACATAATATTAATACAGAAATATTTTTATGAGCTTGGTAACTAATATATAATTATGGAACAGAAAACTTATAAAATATATAGTTAAATTAATTATGATGTTTCACATTATTTCCATATTATTTTATGACTGTTTTTGTTCTGTAATTATATATTAGTTACCGAATATTTATAGCACATATATATGTTTTTCTTGAATATAATATAATATAATTCTAATCTAAATATTCTCTCTCTCTCTATTCTCTAATCTAATCTCTTTGAATTATTTAGATTAGAGATTCTATACTCTAATCTAAATAATTCAAAATTTATCATTTTTTAAATATATTAAGAAAAATTAATTTTTTCCGATTTCAATTTTCTTTCTTTTAGTCTGTCAAGAATTGGTTTTAATTAAATGAGAAAAAAGATAAAGTAAACGAGACTTGAAATGAGTTATTTCTTATTTATTTAATGCAATTTTTTAAAAAATTAATTAAAATTTTAAGTACATCTTGTAAAACTCAGTTTCACAAAAGATTAAAGAATGGAGAAATTTTAATAATTTTCTAACATAAATAAACGCCTTTGGTAGTTTTATGCAATCAAATTTTGTGGATATAGTTTTCAGTTTTAGGATATTGTTTTTTTTTCTATCCTCAACACATGTTATTTGAACGAATATAATTCAAATTTAAAAAGAAACTCTTCTCAGATTTAATATTATGTTTACTAAAAATCACAATATTCATTTTTCTTATGAAAATAGGAATTTTAATATAGGAGATTTTCATATGGGAAATATTATTCCTATTCAAATTTAATTCTAGAAAGTTACCAATAATTTTGTTGATAGCTGTTTTACAAAGATGTGTAAAGAATGTATTGTGATATGTTTTTGTGATTTTCATATAAGAAATTTTTCCTGCTGTTTCTTATTCCAAATCGATCAAAATAATAGCAATATTCAAGTTTTGGTAATTTATATTCCAATTTAAGGACAAAATGAATTATTTTCTAAACTTATATTATCATGAATAATTATGTAAAATTAATGAAACCTTAACAGTATATCTAATATATTTGCATATACAAATAACACAATTTTCAAATCTAACAGAGATTTGGCCGAAGAATTTTTTATAAAATTTGGAAGAAACCATGTTTAAAAAATATCGTAAATACGAAATATGAAATATGTCTCGAACTTTGATTAATATAGATGATTTACTGAAAATTCGCACATCTCTATAATACACTGGGTGCGAATAAATAGCAACATGATGAGAATAATTCTTATACAAATTAATTTGTTTTCACGAAAACGTAATAAAAAAGCTTTATTTTATTCAGCTTTATTGTTTAGAATAACCATGTAATTTTTGTATAAGGTAATAATATTTTGATGGGATAAAATTCTACTTTGAGGTTCTTTAGTTATTTTCATTTTTATATTAAGTCATTTTTATATTCAAGGACAATTTGAATCATTATCTGAGTTGGTTTAAAAACTATTGCAATTGTTTAAATTAAAATTTGTATTAAAGCATTAATGAATATTTGTTATAAAGCATTAATCTGTATTTAAAAATGAAATTAAATATATCTTCAAAAAACTGAATTTGTTTCATCTCAAACTCAGCAACATATTATCAAAGCTGTAAATTATTAAGTTTTTTTCCAATATTTTTGAAATTAGAGTCGTATTTAATTATGAATGTGATAATGTCAAGATAGAAATCCTAAAATATCCCAAGATAGTACAAATCTTTTTTTGCAAGGATTATGATTTCCCGAAGGTACATAATTTTTTTCACGAATAATATTTGTATCAGTTTAAATAGTATTATTTATAAAAAATATACCTACTCATTTTATTATTTTTTCAAAATATTTTTTATAGCCTAAAATATATATTCTTGTACAGTTACGTCTCAATTTCAAGTAATATTTACTTACTGAGGAATAAATTCAGGTTATATGATTATCAATTTCTGTAAATATTAACTTTTTAATCCTGATTACTGCTTGTAATCATTTTCTTTGTACAAATGAAAGAATGTATTCTTACCATGAACCTTTTTCAACCAAACATCATAAGCTATTTGAAGCTTTTATCATCTTTAAAGAAATATTGGAATAGATTAAATACATGTGCTGACTTAAATATATTGATATGTTGTGCATTTTCAAATGATTATATTAAATAATATGACTTTAAATAAAAAAAAAAACAAATTAATACATTAAAATTAAAATGGGCATGATAAAGGATTGTACTATTAATTTCTATGCTATGCAATACTTATAAAAATATTTAAATTATTTTAAACACAAAAATTAATAATTTTTGATAGCAAATAACTTATTAACTTATTATTATGTAAAAAGTTGTCTTTTAAAACTTATGTCCAGGAGGAACATTTACATGGGAGTAAAACATCAATCTTCAAAACAGTAAACTTTGAATAAATACCATTTTTGGTTAGAGTATTAATCTGCATGGATTTTTTGGAAAATATTTAAATGAGAAAACCTACTTCAACTGATATCACTGTATAAAAAATTTACAATTTCCTTCGAAAATATATCTATGCAGTCAAAGTTGAATAGTAGATAAAATACAAAGTATAAATTACTTTATTTTTTCTATATTGTTACTAATTGTTGTGGTAGTTTGATTTAAATAAAATGCTCAATCTTAAAATCTATGAAATCTGATAACATTTGATTAAATGTGAGTCTCATTATAAATATAATTTTGTTTTCTTATGAAAGAAATAGTTTAGAAACGGCAAATTATTATTAAAATTGGATTATTTTCTTATTCAATTATTCAATACTGTTTTCAACAAATAACCAGTTAGTTTTAATTTATTACAATGCATTTTGATTTATTATTACAGGCATAAAAATTGAAAAGTATAACTCATGGAAAATTCAATCCATAAAAATCTTATAACAATAATAGTTAATAAAAGTATAATATTTACTTTACTACGCAATGTCTATACTTGTTCATAAATAATCAATGTGTATCAATAGTTAAGAACTTTATTTTTATAAAAAGAAGGGTTTTACTTAAATAATGTACACGGTTAAAAATCGAGTGTTTTTCTGTGTTTGATGAATTCAGATTTACGAAACTCATTTTAGATCTTAAATAAGTCATTTTCAAATTTAATTGAGTAGAAAAAGGCTTGATTCTGGTTAGATTGGATTCACTATATGATCTTTTCTAACTAGTAGTTTTAATCCGTTATTTCGATTGAATTTTACTGAGTTAAAAAATCTTTATCAGACTAAATTAAAATAAATTAAAAAAATGCAATACATGACTGAAAATTTGAAATATTAATACTTTATTCTGTAAAGAAAGAAAAAACAAAATGATTGGAAAAATAAATTAATAGTAATTACTTTACTTTGCAACAAAATTAAATTTGAATGTAGAGCACATTATAGTATTTTATTTTTATATTTAGATTTAATGTATGTATTAATTACCGAATGTATAATCCAAAATTTTTAAGGGTTCATTTTGTGTATTGTTAATATATATATATATATATATATATATATATATATATATATATATATATATATATATATATATATATATATATATATATATATATATATATATATATTTATTTATATATATATATATATATATATATATATATATATATATATATATATATATATATATATATATATATATTTATATATATATGTATATATATATATATATATATATATATATATATATATATATATATATATATATATATATATATATATATATATATATATATATATATATATATATATATATATATATATATATATATATATATATATATATATATATATATATATATATATATATATATATATATATATATATATATATATATATATATATATATATATATATATATATATATATATATATAAATATATATTAACAATACACAAATGAACCCTGAATATATTGAATTTTCAGTATGTATTAAATTTTTTTCAACAGATAATTTTCTGCATTTTTAATCATAATTTCAAAATTCTTAATATTTAAAATTTTTACAAAAAACAGGTAACACTCGGCATATGTGAGAATATATATATACAATGAAGACAAAATGATAAAAAATAGGTCATGTCACGATTCTTATTTTAACCAATATTTTTTTAATTAGCATATCAGCCAACCCTTTAAATCATGCATATCATTTTGTTTTTTCTTTATTTGCAGAATAAAGTATTAATATATTGAATTTTCAGTATGTATTAAATTTTTTTCAACAGATATTTTTCTGCATTTTTAATCATAATTTCAAAATTACTAATATTTAAAATTTTTACAAAAAACAAGTAACACTCGGCATATGTGAGAATATGTATATACATATATACACATATATATATATATATATATATATATATATATATATATATATATATATATATATATATATATATATATATATATATATATATATATATATATATATATATATATATATATATATATATATATATATATATATATATATATATATATATATATATATGGCAGCTTCATAAGAATACTGTATTGAATGAAAATTATTTAAATGAGTTAATAAAAACGAGTTCTGTTGAAAATACGTTTGAATATATATATATATATATATATATATATATATATATATATATATATATATATATATATATATATATATATATATATATATATATATATATATATATATATTCTCACATATGCCGAGTGTTACCTGTTTTTTGTAAAAATTTTAAATATTAGTAATTTTGAAATTATGATTAAAAATGCAGAAAAATATCTGTTGAAAAAAATTTAATACATACTGAAAATTCAATATATTAATACTTTATTCTGCAAAGAAAGAAAAAAACAAAATGATATGCATGATTTAAAGGGTTGGCTGATATGCTAATTAAAAATATATTGGTTAAAATAAGAATCGTGACATGACCTATTTCTTTTATCATTTTGTCTTCATTGTTAGTTTGTTACTTTGGTTTATTTTTTAATCCTTATTATCCTTACAGCCACCTTGTAAAGTTATACAAATGTCACAATTAACTATTACAATGTTAATGCAACTGTTGATGAATTGTGACTGTATCAAGGATCAATAGTAACTTTTACAGTATTGATATTCGCATTTTGCATTACATGTAACACATGGAAAGAAGAATAATTTACATAACTTTTATATCATGAAAGTTATTTTATATTTGGTAAAAATTTATAGCTCCGGTGAAAGTTCTTGGTTGTTATAAATGCTTGATAATTCATTGTAAATATTACAATGATATTCAAGAATAATCCAAATTATAGTAGAAACATTTAGTTAAAATTTAGAAAAATGTAATTATAGAAATTACTTTTGTAAATCTTTACGAAGATAATATAAATTTTAATTTATTCGGTAAATATATTTTTGAAAGAATTGTCTTGAAAATTTTACATGATGAATAAATAAATTTTATTTTTAAGACACAAGTAAACTGCGAAATAAATATTTACTTTTGAAAATATGAAGCGTAATAATATTCTGCTTGAATAATGATGAAACTCTCTAGCTGAAGCATAAAACTTAAAATTATTGAAGTATTTGAATGACTACACATTTTTAAAAGCCTCGAGAAAAGAAACTTCCTTTTTATAGAAAAGACTAACACTATAAGACTTTTAAACTTGTATACTCTTATTTTTCACCAAAATAAGGAATTTCCTGAAATTATTGCTGGAAACAAACTTCGTGAGTGATTTTTCGCCAAAAATGTCTAGAGGCATTGAGCTGTAAACATAAAACAAAACTTAATAAAATGCAAATTACTAATTCTATTCTTAACATACCGGAAAAAATTGTATTAAAATCTAAACTTTTCTAAAACCAATCTGAAAACGTTTTGAAAGAATCTGATAAAGACAAAGGTTCACATATTTATTTTGCAAACTAATTTTTAAAACAAGAATAATTTTTTATTTCGGTATTTATTTGAAGTAATATATCATTTCCAGAATACAGAAAATAATATTCTTAGATTCTAATAGAATTTAAATTTAAAAACGTTTAGGTAACCAATGGTTAAATATTTTAATATTTAAACTGAAAAACTATATCATATGCATCGTTTTAACATAAACCACGTATAGTTATTATAATATAGAAAAAAGAATGTGTTAAAATATATTATTTTGATGCTGAAAAACTGAATACGTTCATTGATATCAATAAGAAAGCTATACAATCAAATGAATAGATTTTAAATAAATAAAAAAATGATTCCATGAGAGTTATTTCAAAATGATTATCCAGTAACAAAAATGATGGATATATCTTTTTCTACGATATTAATAATTTAATTTAATAGTTATATTTTTATTCTTTAAATGCATTTCAGATTATTTTATATATTTAAAATTCGAAGAGATAAAATAAGAAGATAAGTTTTTATATTTCATTTTGAAAAATAATATAAAATTAACGATATGATCCTTATTTATTCATTATTCTTTAAATCTATGTAGAATACAATACTTATATTACAATGTGATTACCCCTTTTTCAATATATTTATAACTCATAACTCTATAAAAATAATACTTTTTGCATGAGGAAATATTCTTTAAATTAAAACTCTCTCATTAAAACTCTAGAATCAGCATTTAATTTTTATAAAGCTGTAAATAATATTTTGACGCTTAGTGAATTAGTTAAGGCATGAAGCATAATTTTAAGATTAATGCATCCAGTGTTCTAATGATTATTGATATTATAATAAAAGTTTAAGTAATCCTTAAGCTCAAACATTGAAAACATTTATTTTGCTATTATTTAAATATTTACTGTATTTAAAGAAGTTTCTTACAATTTATGAATGTTTTTATTTCTTCAAATTTTAATTATTTATTTAATTTAAGAATAAAATGTTTAATTTTTGAAATATATTTTACAATTTAAATTTTCAATAGTATAAAATTTCATTAAAATACACAAATTTAATAAAATTGATAAATAATTTAACATCAAATGATAAAGTAACAACAGTAAGACATACAAGATAAAATGTCAAAAAAGGCACTGATAAAATGAATAAATACATAAAAATTTTAAGCTGTATTTCACAAAAATTTGGAACTTACAGTTAAGTAAGTTCCAAATTTTTTAATTATTCTCAATTTATATAAAGTTTAAAAATCAAATCCTTCAAAATGAAGAGTAATTCTGTTAATTTTTTGTATAAAAGAAATTTGGTTTTACCCATTGCTGTTTATCTAAAATGAAATATCAAGAAAGATTTATTTGAAATATAGCATTTTATACAATAATGAAATGCTTGAACATAATACTTCTTTTAAAGTGTGGATAATAACAAATTCAGTAATTAGTTCAGCCACAAATAATGGCTATAACCTCTGCCATACGTAGCGATGCCGAATCTAAGAGACGTCGGATGTATCCCTATGGTATAGTTGCCAATGTGGTTTTCACGTTTTTCAAAAGTCAGTCTGGTGTAGCATTGGGTCGTACACAAGCGTATATCGTACACTTTCGATTGGCGATAGATAAGGATAACAAGCCAGCCAACGGAGAAATTCAATTTAGTAGTTAAAGAAGAATATTTGAACATTGCGTACCACATACAATCATGCATTATTTTTTAGAATATAGCTGATGAAAAGCACTAAATATTTGGAAAAATACGTTCTCCAACACCACAGAAAGCTAGTCTTTCCAGCGTTCCGGCAATGCGCGTACTAGAGGGATACAAGTATGAAATCTAAAACTATTTTAGATCATAATATTGGGTACAGTGTGGATCTGCATAAAGCTACAGAACAGCAGTCTCTTACCATGATGAGTCTTTTGAGTCATCGTGGTGAATGGTCTTTCGAGTCTTCATGATTCGCATTTGTGTCTGGAGCTACGATGGTCGGATTTGATAAAAATCAAATCCGAGCATCGTAGTGTGTCAGGCAAATGCGAATTCGTCAGTACGTTGATCCCTTCCTTTCTCCATCACCATTGTTCATCACACCATTGGTGGAGCAAACACCTGTGGTTTTGCATCAAAGGTAAAAGAAACAATGGATGCTTTTTGCATATTCAGTTCAATTGCCAACGGCATCGAATGCTGCTAGCTGACTTTAATAATACTAAATAGACTGAATACGTTGGTTCTAGCCTCATGATATGGTTGAGCTATTGATCACTGTAAGCCACACAATATGGCTTTCACACGTGCAATTCGACAACATGGTGGGTGCGATCTTTCTCATTTATCTGCTGTTCTTTCATACATCCATTGATTACCGAACAGCTTCAGAGTTTATTCGTTTCATCAAACACGATCCCAATTTCTTTGAAGGATAATTACCAATTCTTAAATCCTATTATAATTTATCGGGTGTACTAAGAAATTTCTTTCAAATACGCTTGATGTCTTATACCGAACATAGTCAATCACGTTCCAAAAACAATTCGCAATCTCTTAACTCTTTATGTAGCGATGGTACATGACTCTGCGAATGCCCGTGATAGGCACCTGAGCCGCAATTCTTAGAGGCTCGAATACCTCAATGTTGCAAATATTTAATGTTAGCAACCATAGTTGAAAATGTTGAGATAAGTTTTAAAGTTTTTTTATTCCTCTTATATGAATTAATATTGCGTTTATAATATCATAAGGTTCAGTGTCTTTAAAACTCTGTTTTCAGATTTATATTTAATAGTTGTAAACTTTAAAAATTTAAATTTTAAATTTTCATGAAAATTTTCAATCAAAAGTATTGTATTTTAAACTTTCTTTGGTCATTAAGTATAAAATTGGAAAATTGGATTGTATCTACAAAATGTGATCTTTATTTACCAAGAAACCAAATATATATATATATATATATATATATATATATATATATATATATATATATATATATATATATATATATATATATATATATATATATATATATATATATCTATATATATCTATCTATCTATCTATCTATATATATATATATATATATATATATATATATATATATATATATATATATATATATATATATATATATATATATATATATTGCAAAATATGATTTTATTTTATTTTGTAAAGCAGAGTCTTTTTAATATTTTGTGTTGTTAGTATCATAAGCGATTATCTAAATTATCATGAATTATTCAGTATCGGGTTCAGGCAATGCTTAAAGAAGATATGAATTTTGATTCGTTTTCTTAGCTACCAGATAACACCCGGTATTTTATTAGAAAACTAGTGTTGTTACATCCTCATCAAACAAAAAACTACATTATTTTTTCTGTCAATGAGAAATCAACAATGCTGCTATATTATATTAATTCACAAAAATTCTTTACTGTCTAATTTGTTTTATATTTTTCCATATAATTCATATATCAATCACTGCTCTTCAAAGGTAAGTTTATTTATTATATTTGTTACTGTAATCCAAGAAATATATATTTAAAAGGAGTGCCATTATCATAACAAATGTTGTCACTCCATCTTCAAGATTGTCAGCTGCCAGAGCTGCGTATTTCAGCTCCCACTGCTTCTTTTGTTGTTGTTTGGCACTATTATTGTGCCCGTGACTGCAAGAAGCATAGTTGACAAGCGCAAGCTCGAGTAGAGAGTCAAATACAAAGGTCAAGTAGACCCCAGTCTACATGTCAATGACTTTGGTATTAGATACGGGTGGATGGGGCGTATTAATACCAAACGTTTGAGTTGCCATGGACAACTGTGTAGTCACTCAAAGAGAGACAGATGCGGGAATAGCATTCTGAACTACACCCAAGGGACGATGACCAATATAAAGCAAGGTATGTAAATTTGGATTAAGTAGTAACTGAACTCCCTTTTGAAAAGGAGGTCCATCTTTAGATAACTGTATTTTCTTGTTGAAGAGAGATGATTTCATGCTATTTTGCTTTTGCTATCTTTTATCAATATCGAAGTATTTAGGTAAATTAAACATTTAAAATAAAATTGGAGGATTGTTAAAATTGGTTGCATTTATAATAAAAATCACTTTGTAAATCATTCATTGTTAGCTTATTTCATTGCTTTATTGTTTAAACCTTATTATCTTTTTAACCACCTTGTAAAGTTATACAAACGTCAAAATGAACTATCACAATGTTAATGTTACTATTGATCATCTCTTGTGACAATATATCGATGATGAATAGTAATCTTTAAAGGATAGATATTTGCTCTTTCATTACATGTAATGCATGAAAAGAAGATGTACTCAACTTTTATATCATGAAAGTTATTTCATATTTGGTAAAAATTTATAGCTCCGGTGAAACTTCTTGTTAATTAGAAGTGCTTGATAACTCGCTAGAAAATTATAATCATATTCAAGAATAATTCAAATTATAGTCGAAACATTTAGAATAAAATTAATAGAATATTAAAATAGGTTAGTTTTATAATAGAAATTATTTGTAAATCTTTACGAAAATTATATAAATTTTGCTTCATTTGGTAAACAATTGTCTTAAAGGATTGTCTTGAAAATTTTACACGATGAGTAAATAAGTTTTATTTTTAAAACACACATTATAACTGGAAAAAATATTTTCATTTGAAAATACATAGCGCAATAATATTATTTTGAAGGAATAATGAAGAAACTAGCTGATGCATAAAAATCAAAATTATTTATGCATGTGGAATGACGGCATATTTTAAAAAATCTCTATAAAAGAAACTTTCTTTTTATAAAGAACAGTAAGACTAAAAACTTTAAAACTGGCATACTGTTATTTTACACAAGAAATAGAAATTTTCTGAAATGATTGCTGAAATTATTGCACTTTAGTGAATGATTTTTCGCCAAAAATTTTTAGAGGCATTGAGCTGTAAAGACAACAAGAAAACTTAATAAAATGCAAATATTAATTCTATTCTTAACGTACCGGAATTGTATTGAAGTCTAAAGCTATCTAAAACCAGTCTAAGAACATTTTGGAAGAATCCATTAAAGACAAACTTTCACGTGTTCATCTTGCAAACTAATTTTTAAAACAAGAATAATGTTTTATTTCAGTATTTATTTGAAGTATTACATCGTTTCCAGAATACAGAAAATAATATCCTTAGATTCTGATAAATTTTAAACTTAAAAATTTTATAAATAAATATATTTTTGGTAACCATTGACGTTAATTGTATGCTTATGGTATAATGTGACTTCAAAGTTTTTGTTAAGGCAATCTGGTGTGCAGCCGGTTGTATGCAAGCATGGATTGTAAATTTTAGATTGGCGATAGATATTGAGAAAAAGGCAGCCAATGAATAAATTTAATTTGGTAATCAAAGAAGAGCGTTTGAACATTGCGTATTACATTCAGTCACGAATTATCTTTTTGGAATATGGCTGATGGAAAGGGCTAAATATTTGGAAGGAACATGGGCCTCAACACTACAGAAAGCTTGACTTTTCAGTGTTCCGGAAATGCGTACTAAAATAGTACAAAAATGAAATCTTACAGGACTCTTAATCATAATATCGGGTGCAGAACAGTATGGAGATGCAGAAAGCTACAGTACAGCAGTCTCTCACCACGATGACTCAAAACTTAAATCCAACCATAGTGGTGCTTCATGCAAAAGCGAATTCATCAGTATGCTGATCCCGTCCGTAATCCACGAACATTATTCCTAACACCATTGGTGGAACAAACATCTGTTGTTTTGAGTTTAAGCTAAAGGATGCAACGCATGCTTTATGGATATTTGGTTCAGTTGCAGACGACTTTGAATGATAATACTAGCCGACCTTAATGATGCTTAATGGACTGAATACATTTGTGCTGAAGGATGCTTTATTCGATTCAGTTGCGACGATAATACTAGCTAATTAATGGACTGAATATGTTTGTGCTTAAGGATGCAACGCATGCTTTTGGATATTCAGTTCAGTTTCGACGAAAATACTAGCTGACCTTAATGATGCTTAATAGACTGAATACGTTTGTCATGATATGGTTGAGTGATTCATCACTGTAATCTACACAATATGTCTTTCACACGTGCAATTGGACAACGTGGTGGGTGCGATCGTTCCCATTTATCTGCCGTTAGCTCATTCATCCATTGATTACCAATTCACTTCAGAGTTTATTCGTTTCATTCAACATGATCCCAATTTCTTTGAAGGATAATTACCAATCCCTAAATGCTATTATAATTTCTCGGGTGTACTAAGGAATTTCCTTGAAATACGCTTGATGTCTTATATCAAACATAGTCAATCACGTTCCAAAAACAATTCGCAGTCTCTTAACATTTTATGTAGCATTTCTAGATAACACTGCAATTGCCCGTGATAGGCGTCTGACTCTTAATCCTTATATATATATATATATATATATATATATATATATATATATATATATATATATATATATATATATATATATATATATATATATATATATATATATATATATATTGAAAATATGATTTTATATCACAAAACGGAGTCTTTTTAATATTTTGCGTTGTTAGTATCATAAGCGATTATCTAAATTATCATGAATTCAGTATCAGGTTTGGGTAATGCATAAGGAAAATTTGAATTTTGATTTTTTCCCTTTAAACACCAGACATCCATTGGAATTTTATTTAGAACAGAAGTGCGGGTACCTCATCGTCAGACATAAATTTACATTATTTTCTATGCCAAAGATATGATCACAATACTGCTCTAATATATTGATTCATAAAAACTCTTAACTGTCTCAATAACTTTGTATTCTTCCATATAATTTATATATAAATCAAAGCTCTTGAAATATAAGGTTATTTAATATATTTGGTACTATACAATCCAGTAAAATGTATAATAATTTATAAACATGTGTAAATATTTTACATGAATTATAGGATATTATGCAACAATTTTAAAAGTCCGTATTACTCATTCATTTAACATACACAATTCTACGAAGAATATATTGTGAATACAAGCATGTTTCATATCTCACTTTTTTGATACTGCATATAATTCAAGCAACAATATTATAAATTATTTTCAAGGGATAAGAAAATAAAGATATCCATATATTAGAAGTGGGTATATATCTGTTTAAATATTTAGATATCTTTAGATTTGAATATTATTTTATTTCGTGTAAAAAAAATGGAGTTCACAAGATGTAAGCCACCATAAAATGAATAAAATATTTGCAGATTTCATTTAGTATATTTTAATAGAAAATTAGATATAAAACTTGGATAGCAAACTTCAAAGCAATAGAAAACTCTTTTATTCAAAAATAATTCAAAAATTAAAAAGAAAAGATTTTTGTGAAATAGTGTAATTTGTATGTTTAATTTCGTTAAAAATAAAATATTTAGTAAATTTCTGCTAGTTAAATGAAGTTGTAAATTATAGATGAGAAATATTTCAATTTTAAATGCTCTATATGAAGAAAACGAAATATTTCTGAATAATTTATATGGAAATGACTACACTATGTTTTGCTCATTGCCAGTATTATTAAAAAAATGTTGAACAATATACGCTAAAAAATTAAGTAGTCTTGCATTCTCTTCCTGTCTGTAAAATATTTTTATCAATATTATGAATCAAATTATGTACATATAAATCGAATATAAATTCTAACAGTTATAGTTACAAATTATTGAATATATTTTATATTTTTCAATATTAAATTATATGTGGTTACATTAAAAATGAAACAATAATCTTATTTTTTAAACACATACACATACACCTTGTTTGCATTCTAAAAAATATCATACTTGTCAAACATATTTTTTAAGCATAAAATAAAATCCTGTTTTCAGTAAAATATCGAAAGCTATTGAAATCTTAAATAGTAAAGACGAATTTTCAATTTTTCTTTGTAATGTACTTTTAATTTAATTTCATAACATATTTACTGTTCATGTTGTAAGAAAACACTTAGGTGCAAATATTAATATTAAAAGTTTTTAAAAATTATGAAAAATATGCGAATACTTATATTGAACGCAATTCATTGTTTTATATTTATAAATATATTGCAATTATTATGTAAAATTATTGTAGTTATCATATTATTATCACTAATATTATAGAAATAATGTGAATTTACATTAAAATCTATACAAAATACTTAACTATCTTCCTTTATTTCTATGTTTTTAACAGTTAAGTTCCAGTAACATAAATTTTTGAATTCAAAACAGTTCACTAACAAATGATGGCATCGAAAACTTTTTAGAAATAATATCAACGAATTATTTCAAAAAAGTGACGCTGATTTACTATTTATATAAAAAATTTGTTTCGTAAAAAATTATATTTATCGAATTTTTTTTTGTTTAATAAACATAGAGTGTGCAATATAAATATTTTAAGACTTAAATTTTGTTGTTAAAACTAGCACAGAAACAATAAAAATTTAATTTTAATCACATTGAAATTATTCTTGCTTTCTTTTGAAATGTTTCTAAGATTCTTTTGATTATAAAAGGAAAAAAATATTTAATCAGAACTAAATTAAATATTTTATTTGTTTTATGCGTGGATAATATACGTTGTAAAATGTACTTTTTAATTTTATCATTATATTCTTCAATTATTCTAAATCTTCTTTAAAATAATGTTTTATTGATATAAGATTTAAAATGATAATAACTTTTATAATGCTTTTTACTAAAATGTATTAAAAATTTTATTTTTTAAAATGTATTAAAAATGGGAAAACATCAATACTTATTTTTAAAAGAGTAGTTGGGATGATATCAACAATTTTTAACAAAATATGTTTTATTTAGCTATTTTTTTAGTATTAATAAATTTTTAGTTTATTTTATTATATATACCTTAAATAGTATATTTCTGCCAAAGAAGACAGAGAATAATACTTAAGGATCTAGTAATTTTGGACACATTTAATAGGGCTAATAATGAAGCTGTAAACACTTACTACGAATTTCTTAAATAAATATCAGGTTGACATTAGACCTTTTGAAACTTTAATAAATGTAAATCCTCTTAAGTATTAGTGACTTCAACGGGATCATGTATTGAACTTTTAACATAAATCAAATTGTGAATAGGATTTCTGAGAATATTTATGTAAAATATTAGATTTCTTTTAGAGCAAAATGGGGAAGAGCATTACAATAAATAATAAATTATACTAGAAAAATAGTTATTTTAGATAAATTTGTTCATAAAATATTTTTCATGCTAAACATATAATATAAAATATGTAGGATAGAGCAAAAATAAAAGAAACCACTGAGTTAGTGATTAATTAATACTAAAATAATCGCTGAGTAAGTAAATAATTTTACTTCCACTTTGTAAGTGAATAAAAATATGATCATTAAATAAATATTTTTATTTCCACTTAGTAAGTGAATAAAAACAGTCACTGTGTAATAAATGAATATAATATATGAATATATGTTATTCTTTAATATTCCTTTATTTATTCATTTTTATTCATTCTCATTATTGCTTCATTAGTGTTATGTTTTTAATATATTTTTATTGTTTTAAAGATGTATGTATTAAATAATATCTCGTTATAAAGTCATTTCTTTTCAATCTCTTTATATACACACATACATGCATGTATATATATATATATATATATATATATATATATATATATATATATATATATATATATATATATATATATATATACACGCAGAAGAACTAGGAAAAAAAATTCGATAATGATACGTTGATAATTAGGGCAAATCATCTCTTCCTTGTGACTTTTTATATTATCATATACCATAAAGCATTTATTTTCATATCTCTGTTTTATTATCTTTATTCTCTTCTCTACTCAAAAAACAAATATCAAAGTCATATTGCCCTAATTGTGTGGTCTCATTTTACATATTCTTTATGCTTTGTCAGTTATGACTTGGAAAAGAATTTTATTAATTCGAGTAAAGATAAAAGTAATCTTCCTTTTTTACACTGAAGCTGTTTTGCCATTTCTTTTGAATAGGGAATATTTGATATAAATATATTGAATGGTATACTTGAATCTCTTTTAATGGTTTAATTTATGTAAGTTTTATGAGTGAGTTATTACTAAAATCATGAAGGAAAATCATTGGCTTTTCATTTGCAATGCGAAATATACTAATTAAATTACGGAGAGGAAACTTCGATGAATATTTAATTTAGCTAATATAAGGGGAATCTATTAAATTTTGTTTCCTTCATTACTTTCACTGCTGTCAAATATGTTTTCATAAAATTATGACATGTGATATTATTGGAGTTTTCAGCTAGCTGAATGAGAGGTTTCTTATTAAAAATAATCTGTTTTTCTTTAATTAAAAAATTATTTTGTTAACATTTTTCCTACTTCAAATTTTAAGTTTATAAATTGATTACTCTAGCTGACCAATCAAGGTACTACTCAACTGAAAATTAGTTTTTCAACTAAAAAAAAATCTTACAACGAAATATTAAATATTATAATTCATTGGTTTTCAAATGAACAATGCATTTAAAGTAAAATAAAAAATATTATTTAAAGTATACGATTGCACCATCTTAGCACAATAATTTTTATAATAAATAAATATCATTTATATAAAACAAATATAATAAAAATAAGGAAACAAGCTTCCTGTAAAAGTACTTTACAACAAAATACAATATATAAGAGAAAAATATAGATACTGCTTCAAACCCTGAGTACATGAATTGTAGAAGGATTGATAAATGATATAGTTTTTATTGAGAGAAACTTTGTATAGAAAAGTGTATGACATATATTTCTCTTAAATGTGCTTATAAAAGATTTTTTTAGCAATTTCAGTGCTGTTAGGAATTATATTGTGATTAAAAATGAACTTCATACTAGCTCAAACAATTTTAATTTATTACCAATTCTATTAAATTTATTCAAAATACTTAATTTAATTTTTTTCAAAATATCTCAAATTTAATATTTTGAATTATTATAAAATATTATATTAAAACTTGGTATTTAAACAAAAATATTTTTGAAGTATCACGTGAAGACATATTTGAAAAAAAATTATGTGACCTTGTGAATTTGATTGATTTGATTCGATTTTGTGAGGTTTACTGGTGCAAGGTCCAATATTGGTCATTTCTACATCGTGCAATATTTAAAACTTAAAATAAAAAGTCTGTGTTAAAAGACTAGTTAAATGGGGGAATGCATTAAAAACTTAAGATAAGCTAATGTAAAACATTAAAATGGATAAAAATCTTAAAAAGAATTCAAGAAACCAATTGCACGTAAAAATGCAAACAAATTTTTATGTGGTTTTAACCTAATCAAGTCTTTTGTTGTTTCCAATACTTTAGACATCTAGCGGCAGCTAGATGAGATCCATGACACCGTGAACCCTAGCGAAATCGAGCATCAAAAGCGGACATGCATAAACATCCGCCAAAGCAAATCCCAGACCAAAGCAAATCCAGACAATCTAGGGTGAGATCAGGGGAAGCCGGCTTCAGATTGCATTTTGTGCACAAAGAAAATACCTTGCGCCCAGATTCAAATTTCATGCACCTCAGGTGCCCACTTAAAAGTCTTGAGACGGCCGTTTGATCGAGTCTGCCACCTTCGAAATTTAACGCACCCCCAGAGGTCTTCCTGATGAACTCGGGACGGGCTGGAGGGGTGACCCAGACTTGCATGTTTTCTTTCTTCTTGATGGAGAAAATTTCTTTATAAGTAAGTTTGTAGTCACTGTTGGGCAACTCGGAGCAACCTCTTTTGGTCAAGATATCTGCAACTTCGTTGCCTTGGATGTTAACACGGGAGGGTCTGATAAAATTAAATTAGGATCTGATAACAATCAAGTCTGATAAAATTAAATTTGTTTTATTAAGAAACACTATACGTAAATCATTAAAATTGGGATAGATAATTAAAATGTGATGTAATGTATATAGTACATTACACATGTCACAAATCGGTGTTCACTGAGATAAGAATAAGTGCTTATGCGTAAATTTAGTATGTCCAATGCGAAAGCGTGTGAGTTTTACACTTACATCAACTCTTCGCATGGGAGCAACTGGGACTGGAAGAATGTGTGTGGATATTCTATATAATTTGTTGTTTGTTTTCAAATCCTAAGTTTCCTGACAGTGGGAAGAAATAAAATCTTAGACAATTTGTTCAAAGTAAAAAAAATTTAATGCTTTATATAAAAATTCAGAGGCATTTTTCGCAGCATTATCTGCAAGTTCGTTCTCAGCAATGCTAATATGACTTGGAACCCAACAAAACAAGATGTCAAATCCCTTATTTTTCAATGTATTTAAAATATCCAATACTTCGACAATAATTGGATGGTTTTTATCATTAAAATAGTTTTATTGCATGAACACACTCATGCTATCTGTATAGATACAGTATTTTCAATGAGAACTGCATTGTAATCTTGTGAAAAGTAAGAAATACATTTAAAATTTCGAGTATAGGTTTTTCTTTTTTAAAGAAATTCCTGATATCAGATAATTATTGATCGTCTCAAATAACTATTTTTATGGCTAAAATTTATTGGAAATTTAAATAATGGAAATTGAGTCTATTTTATAATAGTTAAAATAATAAAATTGATTTCAGATTTAAAATACACTTCTGCAATTAGATGAGAATCAATATTAAAGCTTTTGTGATTATCTTTGAAGTAAAGTGAGGTATTTTGAAAATTTCTTTAAAACTGTCATCAAATTTTTTTCTGTCTCATTTTCTTTCCTTTTATCACATAATTTTAGGTTTGTTAAATTTCATCCATATGTTCTTCCTTTTATATTAATTTTATCAAAAAAAGATTGAAATACAAATCGGATCATCCAAGTTAAGTAGTCTTTTAAGAGCACATTGTTTTTAAAAGTAAAATAATTTATTTTCTTTCCAATCTTGATCAGATTTAATTACAAATTCCAGAAAATGTAATGTAAAATATCTGCTACGACAAGTTTTACTTTTCAAATCTCTGTATTAACTCATTTAAAGTTTGATTTGCTAAACTACAAATGCAGATAAAATATGTTACATTTTGTCTTATAAAAGTTGTTCATTTAATTGTATATTTATATGTCACTTTCTATCAAACAATTAAAAAATGCAAGATATGTATTTTTCTTAATTCTAACCAATTTTCTAATATCTTAATAGCTTTGCTTTGATGTGATATGTTGTTTTAAAATTATTTATATAGTTGAATGCAGTATTTTAACTATAATGAAGAAGATAAAATACTTTGCCAAAATTTTTACTTAATCCATGTAAAATTTTCTAGATTCCTTCATCTCAACCTAATTTTTATTTAAATATATAATGACTCTTTCCTCTTTCTGTCAACAAATATTTTCTGTTTGAAAAATGATTAAAAATTTTACACAAAGGCTAACAGTAATAATACATATACTGTGATTTTAAATTTTCCCTTTAGGGAAAACAAACCTGTAAGAAGCCTTATTTTATTAGAAAATAAAGTCAAAGAATAGGAATGTTTATTTTAAAAATAAAGTAATTTTAGATTTACTTTAAGAAATGGTCGCCTATGGAATTTTGAATATTCTAAGAATAAAATATATGCAGATGGAAAAGAAGGGAAAAACTGATATATAAATTGTACGAGATCATTTTTCTTCTTTTATGCAATTTCTAAGCCATTTTGAAAATATATTTTGAGTTCCCTGAAAAAAAAGCGTAAAAAGCTAAAATATTATCATAAAATAAAGCTATAAGTAGGATACTTTGCTAAAACATAGAGATTAGAAATCAGTGGAAAAAGTATTATGGACAGAAATTCTTAAAATATAATGTATAAAGATGAATGCACAAAATCTAAGTTTTTCTGCATAATCACATTTGTCAGATCAACTCCATTAAATTGTTGACAGTTAGAAAGTCAATGACTAGCAAGGGATTTGAGGATAAATACTCCCGGGAAAGTACTACGCAGTCCAGAATATGATTTGGTGAGGCTGGATGTTCACAGCATTTTTTACAAGTGGGATACATTTTTGTACCACGTTCAAATGATAAACATTTTAGATGTCCACTTGAGAATCTGGCCAAGGCAGTCTGAGATATTCAGTCATATTTTGTATTCAGAGGAATTCCAGGAAATGTTCCAGAGTACCATTGGTGTGTTGGTGGAATTTGCCAGATTGAATTAAGTCTAGAATTTCCATTAGAATAAAGTTCCTGATATGTAAGTGTTGAATCAGTGGGCATATCTTCCTAACTGCCCTCTTTGGCCAAACGATCCGCGGTCTCATTGTTACTAATATTTACATGGGATGGAATCCATTGGAGATGTACAACATGTTCTTGGGAGATCATTTTCAATTTCAGGAGAATAGATAGACTTGTTTCATCCTTTATAGAGGATCAGTCACTGAGATGTTGCAGTGCACTGCGGCTGTCTGACAAAATCCAAAGTTCTCCAAAATCACAGTTGCTGGAAATGATAGCAGCAAGTCCCACTTTAATCGCTATTAACTCACTTCTGAAGACTGAACACGTGTCAGGGTTACGTTGCTTTAGCGTGATTTCAGACTGAGGGGTTCTAATATAGACTCCGCTCCCAGTACGGTCTTTTGTACGACTACCATCGGTATACATTTGCACTGCATCACAGGGAATGCAATTAATAATTTCTAGTGCTAATTGTCTAAGATGATCTCCGATGTGAGTTTGCTTGTTTGCAGTGGAATTCAGATCAAAGTGAAAGATGACTCTTGGCATTCCCTCTGAGACATCAAAACAAGGTTTCAAAGATTGAGGTTCGACATTGCGCGAAAATAGGTTTTGAGATTCTGCCAGGCTAAAAGGGGTGAATTTCTTTAATCTTTGATTATTGTGCCAATTGTGTAAATACAAGGAGGTACGATGATGTGGGCCGTAGCTATAGATTTTGTTAAAATATTTAACTAAGTTAGCTCTTCTTCTAAAGTGCAATGGTTGTAAGTTAGCCTCGTATAAAGCAATAGCTGAAGGGCAGCTATTTCTGAGTCCTAAGATGATACGAGCGGCACTTATTTGTACTCGTTCTAATTTCAAGAGATTCGTTTCAGATGCGCAAGAGTAAATCGGATAACCATATTCAAGAATAGGTCTTATGAACGAAATATATGTGGTTCTGAGGGTGTTTGCATCAGCACCCCAATCTCTGCCAGCCAGATATTTGAGAATGTTAAGGCGCTTACGAGCCTTTGAAACTAGATGGTCGATATGCTTGTTACAGTTGAATTCAGGGTCGAGAATAAAACCGAGATATTTAGGATGTTTTTCATAAGTGAGAGGCTGGAAGTTGAAAAACAATGCTGGTTTATAGTAATATAGGTGTTTATCAGTGGTGAAAAAAGTTGCTATTGATTTTGCTGGATTGAAAGTTAGTTTGTGTTCAGTTGCAAACTCACACATTGCAGATAAAGCGCAGTTGAGTTCCGTTTCGATGTTCTTCACATTAGAGCCTGACTTCCAGAGTACTATGTCGTCAGCGAAGATTGCTATGTCAACAAGTGTTGGTTTCTTTTTCTCAGCTCCTGCCAAAAAAGGGAGAAGAGAGTAGGGCTCAAGACTGATCCCTGAGGAACGCCCTGTCCCAGTCTAAAAGCATCTGAAAAGATCTTGTTGAATTTGACTCTGATAGATCTGTGGTGCAGGAAGTCGGCAATCCAAACCAAAGCAGATCCCCTAATATTGAAGGAGTCATGTAATTTAATGATAAGCTTGTCTTTCCACACAGTATCAAAGGCCCTGGATAAGTCAAGCAGGGCCGCCACTGGTATGTCTAGTTGGCTTAAAGTTTTGGGCGTCTCTTATCTTTTGACAGAAGTAAAGGACCTGGTCCGTGGTGCTATGCCCTTTTCTAAATCCGTATTGTTCGGGTACTGTTAAATGGTTCATATCCAAAAAGTAAAGAAGTCTAGTAAGAAGCATTTTTTCCATTAGTTTACAAGTTATACTGGTAAGGGCAATCGGTCTGTAACTTTCTGGGGAGCCTGCTTCTTTTCCTGGTTTTCTGATGGGGATGACAGTGGCTCTTCTCCAGTCAATAGGTACTTTTCCGCTGGACCAGGAAAGGTTGATAATGTCCAATAATCTTTGTTTGCCAATGAGGCCTAGGTTTTCCAACATTTGACCGTGTATTCCATCTGGGCCAGGGGACTTGGTCATATCCATGAATGCCATGGCTGAAAGTAGTTCTTGAGAGGAGTACATCCGTGACAGTTGGGAGGTACCAACATCTGTACTGCGACAACCATTGATTATATTCTTTGCCTTTTTCTTAACATGTCTGTCTTCATGGGAGAAACTTAGTCTGCTGGCCTTCTGATAAAATGAGCCGAGTACATTGGCTGTAGATTTATCATCGGGAGTGATTTGGCCAGAAAAGTCTCTAATTGTGTTGCAAGTTTCAGATTGTGGTTGTTCCTTATTTATTCCCTTGATGATTTTCCAGAGCTTACTATCCGACGTTCTAGCATCAAGCTTATTGCATATATTAGTCCATTTGATCTGCTTTAAGTTTGCATAGGCAGTCTTTATTTTAGCATTAATTTTATGTAGCTTGGCCTGAAAAGTGCAGTAATGTTGGCTGTTCCTTGCAGTAATTGCTTTCTCTCCATTAGAAGCTGTACCAGAAGTGGATCTTTAAGAGTGAAAAATGGCATAATGGTGTTTTATGTTTCCCCTGGGAATAAATAGTTTTGCGCTATTTAAAATAGTTTCCTTGAATTTGTTCCAGTTTGCATTTATATCATCGGTCAAACAATTAGTATTGAAGTGGCAGTCGATGAGTTGCTGGAAAGAGTCCCAATTAGCTTTAGCGAAGTTCCAATAGGATTCTCTGGGGGTGTAAATGCGCTGTTTTTTCTGTATATCTATTAAGATAGGGAGGTGATCACTCCTTAAGATTTATAGCTTTAAAATTTTTGTAGTCTTAGGATTAATCAATAAAATGCATTATATTATGATAATCAGCAAAATGGCTTAATATATATATATATATATATATATATATATATATATATATATATATATATATATATATATATATATATATATAATATGTATATAATAAAGGATATACAATTTAACCCATTTGAGTGTCAAATAAAATTCGTAAATTTCATTAAAGTCAGTTTTTTTTGTTTTCTTAAAACTTTATATAATTAAACAATTATAAATGCAGTCAAACCGTTTAACCATGTCATTTATGAGCACAAATTTTCTTCTTTTCCTTTTTTGATGTTCCTTTTTCATTGAAAAAAATAATATTTCTAAAACACATTAGTGTTTATGAGTTTTCGAGCAATGAAAATCTGAAATACATAGCGAGAAGTTCGATATTTCTCTAAATTTATCTGAAAGTGATCTTTTCTGATAAGAGTGAAAGTCAATAGTATTTTATGCTTTTTATGAGGTAAATTCTCCCTGTAATCTTTAAAAGGTGTTTATTAATACTTAAAAATGTTATTAATTTATAATTTCTTTTCATAAAATATTGATATTTATAACATCAATAATAATTTATCTATATTCTTAAGTTTCTTTAAGCATTATTTGATTTACTGCTAAATATTTATCTATTTTTAGAAATTAATTCATTTTACAGACATTTTATGTTAGTTTTATTTTTTTAGATATTTAGTTGATTATTTAGGATTTGATTTAATTTGTAAAATTAATACACCAAAACTGAGAAAGAATGAGTTGGTATTAGATAAATTCTACATTTATCAATTGATTATTATCCGGATGTTTTGTTATTACTTTTCGATTTATATGCAAATGAGATTTTAGAAAGAAATTATACCACGATTTTAGAATGAAATATCAGCGTCCTTATGAATTTTAAAGTTAGAGAGGTCGTTAATGTAGCTACAAATTTTGAAGTTAAATTTTCATTGGTTTTCCTTTTCTTTATTAAAAATAAATTACTTTCTACAATGTTTGCTAAAATATATAGTTACTCTAACATGGAAAATCTTATCTCTCTAAAAACACAGTGATTAAAATTCATAAAGATTTTTTAATATCAGTAAATATAAAGAAAAGTTTCCAAACGAGATCATGATGTTAAGATGTAGAAAATCTTTGCTCATGATGATAGTTAGATTCAAACACACAAAAGAAAAAAATATAATTTATTACCTTTTATTTAATAAAGGATATGAAGAATATAAGATAAAAAATTACTTGACAAGATATTAGTGTGACATAACGAAATTGCAGATATTTTCCAAGTTATATAATATTAAATATGATTCTTATCCTAAAATTGCATTGTTTCTTTTATAAAAAATATAATTAAAAAATGGGGACACAAACAAATCCTTTTAAAACTCCATTTAAGTAACATATATAGTTTTATTTATTAATTTTTTTTATAATAACAAATATACTATCTTACTTAAATTTTTTGGCATACGAAATGTTTAAAAAAATAATGGGTCATTTATTTCTGGAACATGTTGATAACCTTTGATTCTGAGTTTCAATACCATCATAAAATATAATATTCTTGATATTTTCAAAATTGCCTTAAATTTTGCCTCATTATCATATTTTGTATTAAAACAGTCTCCTTTAATAATAAAGTTTATTGTTTTAAAATGTTTCTCTAATAACTTCACTCTTAAATATATATTTAACGTTTGCTTTGATTTGCTAAATTTTCTAAATCATATGACAAATATAAGAAAGTAAAAAGATAGATAACATTAAACTGCTGCCAAGATATAAACTTATACTTAAGAAAATATATAGTTTTCTAGAAGTTTGGTCGTCTTTTGCTAACCGTAGAAAAGAATTCTATTTCCTATCTTGTTAGCTTCCCAGAATAGGTTCTTGCAATAATGCAATAGAAATAAAAATTTCAACCCAAATATAAGAGTTGATTTATATATAGAAAATCCACTCGTCCTATACTTTTAAATTATGATGTTTTATACGTGATAAATATGCAATAATTTATGAAATAAAGTATTAAGGGTTCTATTCAAAAATAATTTATTCCTATAAATGTTTCAAATTATGACTTTCTATTTTTATAACAGGAAAAGTAAAATGCATCATTCAAAATATTTATTTGAAGTTTATAGTTACTTTTAAGATGTATTATCTGAAAATTAAAAATTATTTGCTTAGAGATTTAACATAAAGTTTTTACGATTATATTTTAACATGCATTATATATTAAATATATTAGTAAATGCTGAAGTTATTCCATTAATAGTTTATATGCTATGTATTTTTCCATTATAGTTTAATGTAATGAATGAATATCTCATTTAAGTTAATTTAACAAATGAGTAGAAATTTTTATAAAAAATTTAAACACGATTAAAATGTATTAAGTTTTTGTAAAACACTTTTACAGACATAATCTACAGATTGGGACACGTAATCTACAGATATTTAATATTAATGAAAAAAATAATTAATGCACTAACTACAAATAAGTTTTTGCAGAATTTATGGTATTAAGTATTTAGCTTATGCCTATTGTATTAAATACTGAAGACTATTATGTTGTCGTTGCATCATCATGCTTCTCTACACCTAATCCAGAGTTGGAATCTACCAGTTAGTTTTAAAGGCACGTTAAAGTTTTACGTGGTCGCAATGTCCTCCAAGTGAAATGATATCTTTAGGAGTATATTTCTTCGTCTCTGTTTCAAAATCTCCGGGCTGCTTCTATATACCTAATAGAGCCCAAATCAGGACTAGGTGCTGGGAAGCAAGCTTGTGCAAGCAGTTATCTGGAATATACCAGGTGGGAGTCTTCATAATTTAGAACCAAAGAACAGACAAATGTATCCCCAATATTTGACCTACTACTTCTAGTGAAATATTTGATTTGGAAAATTTTGCTACAACGTTTATATGGAACTGTGAATCATCGATTAAGCTGGGATTCGAATTCACTACGTTCCAATAAACGATAACTTAACCAACCAGATAATGGCAACTTCAATATTTTTAGAATAAAAATTATTTTTTTAAATTTATTGATACAATGTTAAAAGTCTTGTATGTTGTAAAAACAGTCTCTCTTAACCATTTGACAATTTTCTTATAAATTTCTAAAACACGCATTCTAGACTAAAAGTTACATATCACATGTATGCCGAGTTTAGCAACAAATTAGTCAGTATGATGTATTTTCCTTTAAAAACATCTTATTAATATAAAGTGCTTTTAATAATTATTGTTAGTTTCCAAATATGATTTATTTCAATTTTGAAAAATAAACTTTTGATAATAATTATCCTGATGTGTGTAATTATCATAAAATTCAATATAAAAACTTATTTGACTGAGAAAATCGTTTTCAAGAATAACTATAAACATACATAATTTATGTATGTTTATAGTTATTCTTGAAATAAACTATAAGTTTTTCATCCAATGGGACAGAGAATGTGTGCGCAGAAGATTCACATAAATTGTTGTAAGGAGATATCTAGTTTTTTCATGGTGGTTATCTTTCCATATTTAAGAAGAATTACATAATTAAAATAATTTTTACTTTATTAATAATAAACCTTTAAGTTTATGTTTCTAAAAGATATATTTAATCATGACGGTGAAATATTACTTAATATTGTAATTGTAAAATTATGTGCGTATGATAATATTTTTATCAAAATTACGTGAGCAAAATATTCAGAAGTCAAATAACGGGCTGCATTATGTATATTTATAAGCACGTAATTCCACTACTAATCAGAATTATAATTTGAATAATATACAAATTAAATTCTAAATAAATAAATAATTCTATTCTTGAACTGACATTGTCACTTTCATCAATGATTTCCGCAAGGAAAATCAATGATGAAAGCTACTTATCTAGATAGAACACTTGTTTAAACAAGTACAAACCTCTTATAAAGTTTACATAATTATTGAGTTATGATTTATCCCAACTAAACAAACTACTCTGTGTAAATTATAAATGACTGAAGTTCCACGTGAATCAATTGACAAATAATACGATAATATTTAGAAAGTGATAGTATAAGCATCATTGTTGGCGTAGTATAGCAGGCGAACCTAATAATATTTAACATATGTCAACAATATGTTGAATATGTATTAATTATTTTTAGTCTATTCAAAATTTTTCAATTTGATTTCAATATTTAATTAATTTGCTTCTTTGAGTTTATTGATAAAATTTATTCGCACGTTTTCAGAATTGTTTGCCACATTTCTTATACAAATCACATTATTTTTATTAACATCTTAATTTTTCACAATTATTAGTATTTCCGAGTAATCAAATAAACCTTCCTTTTTCAACTTAAGAATAATTCTAATTCAAATGGAATAATATTTGATATTTTACAATATTTTTATTTATTTTGATGAATGAATTCTTTAATGAATTCATTCATTCAGATTTGTTTGCCATTTCTTATATACACCACATTATTTTTATTAACATCTTAATTTTTCACAATTATTAGTATTTCCGAGTAATCAAATAAACCTAACTTTTTCAACCTAAGAATAATTCTAATTCATGTGGAATAATATGATATTTTACAGTATTTTTATTTATTTTGATGAATGAATTCTTTAATGAATTCATTCATCAAAATAAATAAAAATACTGAATGAATTCTTTAATCCAACGAGAGTGTTATTTTTGTAATGATAAATTATTAGACGTTAATAAGATGCTATTATTAAACCAGAAGTTTATTAGAATAATTACACAATCTATTTTATAGTTAAATGTATAAAAATTTTTATTCACACAAAAATAATATAAAGTTTCCCTCCATTTTTACGATCATTAAAATAAAACAAGTATTTATAACGTATAAGATGTTTTAAAAGTAATAATTTTTAAATGATACTATAACTATGATTGAAGGATACAACCAGCACTAAAAGCAATGGAAAGATTTTAAACTTAGTTGTATGCGTTGGCATCATTTTTTTAACATTCAACACAGAAAAACACACTTGCATTTATTCTGAGCAAAAAGTTTTCAATGACTTTGAAGAATTATATTGGATACCGGAGACAATTTCCAAAATGTTGCCTTCATCGACTTGTAATAACTGTGGTGTTTACCATAAGATGTTCCTGGATGCTAATTTACAACACTGGCCCAAATCAACACGACCAATTGAAGTTAAGGACTTTCACCAAATACCGTTTATTTCTATGTTAATCCTGAAAATTTGTTATGGTTGTATATGGGTTCTTCTCTCATAGTCTTCCTTTACGCACAGTGCAGACATCAACTATGCCATCAATGTAAATTGTAGACACATAATGAAGAATGTTGAGGGTGTACACAGCCTTTACAGTCAGAAATTCATTACACCCCGTTGTTTCCAAATACATTATCAATTAATGTTATAATTACCATGGAATAAGAAGAGATAAAAAAGGAAATAAAAAGCATTCTTTAGCTTAAACATTGATGCATGGAGCATGGAGAGTTGAAATTGTTTGTAGTATTTGTGGTATCAAAGTAGTGGGCTTGAAGGCATTACTTTCTACAATGACCTTGTTGTTCAAAATATGTATTGAAAAATAAAAATCATCTTTTCATTTTATATATTCACAATTAGTATTTTTAATTCAAAATTTGCCTAGAATAAAGCATATGTGAAGAAACAAATGAATTATACTGATTTGTAAAAGTAGGTTTATTTAACTAATCAAAGAATGCAAGTGATTTATGCTAGTTAAAATTTATCTATTAACATTTTACAGCATAAATTTTTCACAAACGCTTTTGACAAGAATCAATTTAAGAATTTTGTCATTATTTTTCAATATCACATTTTTTAAAGGGTACATACATCAACAGTTTTCTCATACTCAATTTCCGTTTCAACGTTGTTTTCGGCAAAGAAAGTTGTTATAATGCCTCGTGTAAGAAGAAAAAATGCCTATCAGGACGTGTCTGACTTTGATCGAGGAAGGATTATAAGCCTACCGGGATTGCGGTTTATTCTACCGCAATATTGCTGCTCGCGTCGGTCGAGACCCCATGACTGTTAGCAGAATATGGAATCGATGAGTTCAGGACAATCATACGGAACGTCATGCAGGATCTCAGCGACCCCCCTCATTAACAGCAGAGAACACAGACATGTTATCCGCATGGTCACAAGGGATCGTACCGCCACGTCACGAACCCTGAGTGGAGAAATGGAGTCATTTGCAAGGCAACAAGTTTCTGCTCGAACAGTTCGACGACGTTTGCAGCAGCATGAATTGTCTGCACGGCGACCATGGCTTCGGCTACCATTGACGCTGCGTCACAGACAGGAGCGCTTTCAATGGTGTGATCAGCGACGAATCTGGACGCGGGAATGGCATCACGTCATCTTTACAGATGAATCTCGGTTCTGTATACAGGACCATGATGGCCGCATCCGTGTTTGGAGGCATCGGGGAGAACGCGCATTGCCAGCTTGCATTGGACATCGCCATACTGGCCTATCTGCTGGAGTGATGGTATGGAATGCCATTGGATACGCGTCTCGATCACCTCTTGTTCACATTACCGGCGCTTTGAACAGCAACCGTTACATTTTCGATGTGTTAAGGCTCGTGGCTCTGCCCTATCTTCGAGGCCTCCCTAATGCTTTGTTTCACCAGGATAATGCACGACCGCATGTTCTGAACTTCCTTGATACAGAATAGGTTCGACTGTTACCCTGGCCAGCACGTTCTCCTGATCTGTCACCAATTGAGAACGTGTGGTCAATGGTTGCCGAGCGATTGGCACGCCATCACTCACCATCCACTACTGTCGATGAACTGTGGCAAAGTGTTGAAGCTGCATGAACTGAGATCCCCGTACATGCCATACAATCTCTGTTTGACTCCATGTCTAGGTGGATAAATTCTGTTATTGCAGCCGTAGGTGGCTGCTCTGCGTACTTATTTCTCAAGATCTATACATCCTAATTTCCTGTAAATCTAATCACTTATTCTTTCCACTATAATGTATGTGTCCAATAAATATCGTTCTGTTACTTGCATTCCTACTTGGTGTAGTAATTTTAATGGCCAGTAATGTGTATATGTATATACAGGGTGATTATAAAAAAACTTTGCCAACATCTGCACTTCTAGCGTCCATTCTATTTAACCGATCAAGATGATATTTCAAATATAGTTCTTTTGAGATATGCGCTCGAGATTCTGTGAATGGCAACACAGTGGCCCTCGCGGTTACAGTTATAGTGACAGAAACTCGAAATTTTCGAATGGCAACGTCTACTTTTTACCATCGCAAAATGTTCAGCACATGCGAAAACCCTAAATAGCGTTGAAATGGTACCGATATGTCTAAAAACGGACGTGTTCTGCAAACACAAAAAAGAGTTCTGAAAACCGGCCAATAAAACACGATCTGGGCGCACGCAATAAATTTGCATGTGACAGAGTCAAGAAACCAATCACAGAACGCCGGTCGCCAGATATTCAGCGTAGGAAACCTATAAAATACCAAGCGGGTATGCGAAGTCGTCATTCGGGAACTCGCACATGCCGACGATATGAGTCTTCCTAGGAAAGCCGGGTGACCCACAACAACGTCTGGACTTCGCAAATGCATTTTTGTTACGATATGATGCGGATAACGACTGGCCACTTCGCATACTATGGACGGACGAGGCGCATTTCACCTTAAATGGCAGTATTAACACAAAGAATTGTGTGCACTGGGGAGAGACGAATCCTCATGCTGTGGCGCCAGTACTATTATTTGACGCCAAAGTGACTGCGTGGTGCGGCATTACAGCTACATTTGTTCTGGGCCCGTTCTTCTTTGAAGAAACGACCCCGACTGGCCCTGCAACATGTTCTGTAACGGGCCCTCGGTATGCAGCCATGCTGAAAAATTATGTCTTACCGGAGTTGCGTCGGCTGAATGCACTCAATGACATTGTTTGGATGCAAGATGGCGCACCTCCACATATAGCGAGGTCAGTTAAAAGGCTCCTGGATCAGCATTTTGGTGATCGCATCATCTCACGCTATTATACTTTTCCGTGGCCTGCGCGATCCCCAGATCTGACGCCTATGGATTTCTGGTTTTGGGGCTATCTCAAATCCAGAGTTTATCTGTGCAATCCTCAAACATTGTCGGACTTAAAGGATTCTATACGGCGTGAGATTGGAAACATCCCTCGTGCCATGTTGCGTGCAGCGACATTGTCCACCGTCTCCCGCATGCAATGCGTAATTGCCTGTGATGGCACTCATGTGGAAAATGTTTGAAATTAATAAAGATTTTTTCTCTATGTGTTCTCATCATTGAGCAGTGTCTTGTCTCTGTCGTATGCATTATTCCTCCGTGCGCCTTGAAGAACTGTTTGTATGTGTATAACACGTCGGTTTTCGGGCATATCGGTACCGTTTCAACGCTATTTAGGGTTTTCGCATGTGCTGAACATTTTGCGATGGTAAAAAGTAGGCGTTGCCATTCGAAAATTTCGAGTTTCTGTCACTATAACTGTAACCACGAGGGCCACTGTGTTGCCATTCACAGAATCTCGAGCGCTTATCTCAAAAGAACTATATTTGAAATATCATCTTGATCGGTTAAATAGAATGGACGCTAGAAGTGCAGATGTTGGCAAAGTTTTTTTATAATCACCCTGTATATATATATATATATATATATATATATATATATATATATATATATATATATATATATATATATATATATATATATATATATATATATATATATATATATATATATATAAATATATATATATCTGTGTGTGTGTGTATCATAGCAGTAAGAAATTAGATTTCCTTCTTTTCATAATAACATTTTTTTCAGAAAGTAATTTTTTTAAAAATTTCAAATATTTGCTATTCATTAAATCTCATCACAACTTTATTTCTAAATTTCATGTGTTCAATACTTCTTTAATTTTAAATTATATGAGTTTAAGTATTTTATAATTTTCTCAAGAAATAATATATTTTAGGAATCTTTAAAACTTGAATAAAATCTTCTTTGAAATTATAAATTCCCTATATTAGAATAGATGTACATCTCAGGAAATATTTGTTGATTTATGCAATAGTGATGATGTGCGTGATTTATAACAAATATACTATTCTAATATATTTTCATTAAAATGCAGTGACATTAATAAAATATTTAAGCAAAATATGCATGCGTCAGAAATATTTTCATTTAAAGTACAAATTCCATTCAGTATTATAAATTGTCTTACTGAGATAGAGATTCAACGTTTGATGCTCAATTAGTTTTCAAGATATTTTTGATATTGTTAAAACTGCAGAGACAATTCTCCTTTTCTGGTTAAATAATCTAAATTTTATATATTCCAACTTAAATACTCTGTTTCATTATTAAGTTGACAAAAATGTAAATTTATTTAAAAGATTAATTTCATAGAAAGTAACAGCTTTTACAAAAATATACAAAATTAATGTAAATAGAGCATTTGTGTAAAAAAAACAATGTTGAAGTATTTTAAAATGAATATTTGCATGGAAACTGAAGACATTCTTGAGGGAATTTGCTCATTATACCCTTTTATACAAATTAAATGGTAAAAGTATTGCATCACAAAATATATATAAAATATGCTAAGTAAACACATGAATGCAATAATAAGTATGTACTTTCTGTTTCTTGTAAGAACAATTCTTGGCATTTTTTATTAACACGTCAATTTATTGAATACTAAATTAGTTTTTCAATAAAATTGTGTATTGTGTTAGAAAAAACTATTTTCTTTAGCCAAAGAAAATTAATATAGAAATCGAAATTTGTATTCAAGAGTAAATTAATTAATTTTTTCATCATCAACTTTTTTACACCGAGACAGTAAACATGTTTATATATATTTCCAATTTTCTGATCGCGTGTTATAAAAATATTATTTGGGCGATTTAAAAAATTGCTTGAGTCTAGTGCTCTTTAAAATTGTTGATTTTGGTAAGCAATAGTTGATGTAATCTAACAAGAAATTAATTCAATATAAGTGGTAGAAGTAAAAGGAAATTTATCAGTATTATACTCATTTTAAAAATTTTGTAAAATATTAAACTAGGTTAATTTAAGAAAGTTTACTCAACTGCAGACTGTAAAATAAAAAGTCATACTTTATTTTTCAAAATATTATTAACAATGAGTAAGCACACGTAAGTATTTATACTTTGATGTTTTAGATTTTAAACACTATGTTTAGTATTTATCAATGTACAATATTGGATTAACATAACTATTCCTACTACATTATCAATGTTGATAATAAATTGTGAGGTCAATAGGCTGTATTATTATTTGAACCTGTATAAACACTCTTTTTAATAATTGATAATCTTGAAAACTAAATTATGAATAACACAACATTAAGATGCAATGGTAAAAAATATAAATAATACTTATTATATTGCTACATGCTAAAAGTATTTAAATTACTATTCCAATACATAATTAAATTTCTGAATTAATAGTAAGAATATGGTCAATTTTATCAGAAATATAAACCTAGAAACACATCTTTCTTACTAATAAAATTATAAAAAAAGTTTTATGAAGGATTTATTTCCATTTTTCGGCACAGATTTTATTTAGTTGATTAAGGGATATCTTAAGGGTAAAATAAGACCAGGAAAACTATTTATATATATACTTCCAAACATATTTAACATTTTATTAGATTTTATTATGGATAGCATTATGGATAGTATTATCATCAGGACTAGGTTTATGATGAGATTTCCATTTCACCAGAACTTTAAATATTTAGTTTTTATTTTCATGCATTAAATTCGAGTGACACCTGACACTTCAAATTCTATAGAATTAGACTCTTCGAGGAAATCATTTATTGAAATTAATTGCTAATAATTTAAGTAATGTATATTGTTTCACTGATGTGAAGTCCTGTGAAGGAAGTCTTAAATATTAAATGCAATCAAGCTGTTCTATTTGATCACTTTAACCGTACAGTTCCTGCTAATCATGAACCATGAATATGATTAAATAATTGGCAAATTGTTTATCGCTATATAATTCCTTAGGTGGAGATAACAACGCACGAGTTCAAGAATTGATATATGTTGACACACAGGTTAAAGATATATAGATGACATTTACAGTAAACGATAATTTGCTAATTACCAAATCACCGGTCATTCAAAATACAATGCGTACTTTAAATATGTAATATATAATCGATTTAATTCTTTAAATTTATCTGATAACAAATGCTGTAAGTTACGTTGATTAGTCACAGAACGTTGAATATTTCTTTGATATTGCAAATCGTACCAAAAAATATTCAATGCTCTTTGAATGAGCATTAATTTTGGGAAACATATGTGAACAATTTTCTTACATAAACTAAATAATTTAAAAAAAAATGAAACTACCCAAGCTAATTTATTTCCTTAAATTAAGGCAAAATATTGTACACAGTATCCAATATTTCTTCTAAGTATTTTGTAATATTTATTAAATAATGCGGGTTTCGTTAAATTTTGATACTGCCATTAGCTTATACAGTTCATAAAGGAAAATAAATTTAGATTTATTTTCTAAATTAATTTTAGAGCTTTTCCAGCGAGCTGAAAGTTTAAAACTTCAATGGTAATTTGTTAAAATTTCCTTGTTTATTCATTTAAATTAAAAATATTTTTAATATTTTTGATAAAAAATGAATTTGTTTATGACGTGAAAGATTAGTGATTTATTTTAATGTACTTTAATGGTATCATTTGAAAGCATTCATCCACACACAGTTTATAAATAGCATTTAAGAGCATTTTCATTCTTGTCAAGATTAATATTTCTACATTTTTTATCCCATGAAAAAATATGAATGTCTTAAATATACTTTCTATATAGGAATATAGCTTAAAATATGTACTAAAATTTGTTTCCTTCAAAAGAAAAATAGCAAAAAACTGGAAAAAAAATAGAGATAATTTGCTTAAATCAAACGAAATAGGTAATTTTTTTATAAAGATTGTCACGATTTCATCACATAATTATGAATTTCTAATAAATGCCTCATTCATAAATAATGACTTGGAAAGGCAAAACTTTATTTTTCTGTAAGTAAATCGTGAGTCACTTTAGATTCATTCTTATATCAAATTTTTTGGTTTTAATATTTTTTTTTATGAATGAGATAAAAATTAAATGAATAATATAAAATCTAACAACTAATAGCAAATACTTTAAAAAAGAATGATTAATAATTTACTAAACATATAAGATATTAGAAATCAATCATACGTTATTAAAAAAATTCAAAGGCGAATCGAGGCATTTTAATCATAAAAAATTTTACCATCTTATATGGTCTTGAAAAATTTATACCAAGAAAAAAATTCTGTATTAAATTTTAAATTTTTACTTTAAAGCACACATTACAATCTTACTGCCAGATTAAAAGCAGTAAAATATATCAATTTTTTTCTTATATATGTCACTATGTTTAACGTTGCTACTCGGTCATTTTGAAAAAAAAAGTCAAGTTTTCGCTATTCGGAGAAACAATTCCTAGTAGTTCAAACATTCTTTAATAAATTTCGTCCCATCAAATAGAGAAACTTTGCGAGAACAAGAATGAAAAGCAGTTGTAACTATTTATTATACTTCGGCTCTCTTTTACTGCTTAGGCTATTTTTCACATACTGTGGAGAGTAAATTGCAATAGTCACTTTAACAAAATAATGTTTCAGTTATTAATTCAATTGAATAAATTTCTATTTGAAATGTTTTATTTTCATTATAAAAATAAAGACATTCAAACAAATATACATATATCTCTATGAATATTTTGTATCATATGAATATTATAATAATGAGAAAAAATAGTTATCTTAATGTGATATTCATGTTAATAAGGAGAAATGTTTGTAAGAGGTTTATCGCAATATTAAAAAATAGTCAAGATTTCTTGAATATTTAATTCCGGTTATTATGATAAAAATTTTAAAAACTGTCGATAATAAACGTATAAAACTAAAACCAGTCAAGTGCTCTTGAATCGAAAGTAAATTATATCTGCATGATTGGTTGTTATGCAGTGAAGAAAAATTACTTGAACTACACAAATTCATTTCAGCTACCTTCAAAATTAAGAAATTTTGTTAAGGTATTAGATATTTGTTAAGGTATTAGATGTTAGATATTTGTTAAGGTATTAGATAAAATAAAAATCTTAAAATTCAAGGTAATATTAAAAAAGATTAAAATAATGAAAATATCTAACCATAAAATTATTCATTCTATAAAACAATGGATGATAAATTAAGTTAAAAAAACAATGAAAATGCAGTGTAACTGTTATGTTTTCAAACATTGAAACTGTAATCTTAATTGTAGAATGGAGAATTTTTCATTAGACGTTAAATTATTTTAAGACGTTAAATTATATTAAAATTAAATTATTAGACGTTAACTTTACTGGAATTAAAAACAAATTCAATACTAATAAATTCTAAATATTTATATATTTTCTTTTGCTTGTTCCATTAAAGTGCTTATTATTTTTTTAATATTTTATTATTATGTTATATTTGTATAAATATATAATTTATATCGAAATAATTTAATGAGATTTATTTATTATACTATAATTAAATTCCATTAAAATGATTACACGTTCACTATGTACAGAAAAAGTAAGTTGGTTGATTACTTACTCAGCTATTGCTGCATCAATAAAGTCTGTAAAGTTATGATGTTTATGACAGTTTGTTAAGACATAATCCAACTAATAACTTTGAATTTTGACTACGAAGTCCAATATTGAAAGCAAAGAGTGAGTGATTCCTTCTTAGTGCAACCAGGAAATTTCTGCATTTAAAATGTAGAGATATGTTTTGAATATTTGACATTATATTAAAACATGTATCCTTAAACATAATTAAGATAATTGGTTTCATGTGTTTCTATTATATAAAATTTGGTAATATATAGCATGCCTGTATAATATTGTGTCTAATGTTAATATTTTCAAACTTTACATAAGACTAGATTTTCTTATTTTCAATTGACAACCACTAAAAGCTTTCATATTTTTACCTAGATGTTTCGATAAAGATAAAAGATAGGAAACGCAATATCGAATGGCTAGTCTGACTTAATGATAATAACAACTATTTTTGAAAATTTAATAAAATACTGAAATTTATTTACGAAAATATTAAAAAAAATCTTATTGAAACAGTTTATTTAGGATCCAAAAAACTAATCTATATTTGTTGATATGAATATCCAAACATATTTCAATTATAATGAAAATAAAATTTTTAAACACTTACAGGATAAAAAGAAATATTTACCTTTCAGATTCCAATTGTAAATTTAATGACATCACTAAGTAAAATTATTTCAATTTTAATGAGCACCAGTTGCTGTTTTCTTGCATGTTCTATGAAAATAAACTTCCTAACGCAACGAGTAGAAATTCAGTGAATATTTTACGCAGCCAGAATTGATTAGATTATCCAACAATCACCTAATCATTTATTATGATGTTACTATGTTAATGTCACCAACATGTTGATTGTATAATATCAAACTAAGTTTATGTTAACGTATCAATCAAGGTTTGCATTGCATAAATTTCTTACAGAAAATTTTTTACCTATAGACAGTAAACTACCTAATAACAATAATAAGATAAGAATAACATCCATTTCGGTAAGACTATATATATATATATATATATATATATATATATATATATATATATATATATATATATATATATATATATATATACATATATATACATACATATATATATATATTATATATTATACATATATATATATATATATATATATTATATATTATATATATATATATATATATATATATATATATATATATATATATATATTATATATATATATATATATATATATATATATATATATATATATATATATATATATATATATATATATATATATATATATATATATATATATATATATATATATATATATATATACATATGTATACATACATATATATATATATATATATATTATATATATATATATATATATATATATATATATATATATATATATATATATATATATATATATATATATATATATATATATATATATATATATATATATATATATATTATGAACTATATTCAAGTGTCACATAAAAAAATTAGAAAAATTATCATCCAATTCTTAATAAAATGTGAATGAAGAAAGCAACATAATGTTTTTCCATTCTTGAGGAGTGGTTGACATTTAAACCTAAAATTTTCACTCTGAATAGTACTATAGAGACTCCTTACTATTGAGCTGTCATAAGTTGTGATAACCAAAACGTTATTAAATTTTTTTTAAAAATAATGTAATACTTATCTGAATTTTGAAAATGAATTTATGGAAAATATTATTATTTCTATTTCTGTTCTTTCAGACTTCAGTTACCTTTTTTACGTCTATTCTTGAAATATTTCCATAAAAATAAAAAATAAAAATAAAATTAACATACCACAACGTTATTGAATAATTATGTGATAAACATTTTTAGAGTATGATTATGTTTATGATGTTGAAATGGCTAATGAATTTGTAATATTGTAGGAAATAGAAAGTAGAACAATTTTTGATTTGGAGTCATCGTAATATGTTTTACAAGATTCATAATTAGAGAATTTGAGGATTTTTGTTCAAACATAATGTTTGAAATATAGCTGAGTACTTAAATTTAATTCATAATGAAATCCTATACAATAAAAAGAGTTATTACTATGATAAATAGTTGTGTGAGAATAAAAAAATGACAAATTTATAAATTGCAAAAATATTTCTGAATAATTAAATTTCACTGTGTTCACCTGTAAGCTATGAAAATTACCATGGATTAGATTAAGCAATATAATTTTACTAATTGTTTTCGGTTATCTTAAATTTTTAATATTTTTATTTGTCATTGATTACTTTTAATAATTAGACACTGAAATAATATAATCATACTGTTTTCATATAAAGCAACTTTGCTTTATATGAACTAAATAACATTAATTTTTTTCTCTCTATGAATATGAATGGATATGTGTGAATAGCGAAAAATACACATCTTACATTTTACAAGGAATAAACATATTTTGTAAGGAAATAAAATTATTTTGTTATATTCTTCGAGAAATCTAAAGAATCTAAGGAATTCTTCTGTGCTAATGGAAACTTATTATGAGTACAATTTTCTCCGTATTTGATGTAAGATATGATGCGTTGAATATTTTGTATTTTCTAATTTTATCACTCTCAAATAAAAATGCGAATCATCGGAAAACATTATTTCACTATTTCATGTCATATTCAATGAAATTTCTTATTAGAAATAAAGTATACATTATTCATTAAAAAGAAACAAATATTGATTTCAGGAATGCATGTAAGTTTTCTCCTAACTCTGAGAATTTCTTTTTTATAGTGAAACTTCTGTGAATAATTTCCATTGAAAGTATTGTTCCAGTTACTTTGCCTTAAGAAACCATAAAAGTAAAATTTCTAATAATAATTTAATTATTATATCAAATAGCTACGGGTAAGGAAACTGATTATGTGTAAATTGGGTTTTCGTTGGTTGACAATATATAGTGTAAATTATTCTTCAATGTTATTCCGAAAACTTTGATAATTTATTTATTCTTTTCAGCAATATTCTTGTTTTTGAGTAATGTTTCCGAATTTCTGAAGATGTGGGAATTGTTTCACTTTTTTGTATTAAAACACGCGCTACAACATTGCACGGATTATGTTAATGAAAATCATAAAAACTATGCAAAATCTGTTGCCTAAAGCTTCATTATTTTCGCTTAAAAATTTGCAAAAGTTTTGAGTCTAATTTAAAGCACATTCTCTTAAATATTTTTTGATAAAACTCCTGTATTCCAGAATAAACATAATTTTCGTTCATAGATTTAAAATTACAACCTAGAAACTAATAAACGATTGAATCTCTTCAAAAAGATAAGAAAAAATAATAAGCAATATTTTATGATTTTGTGTCAAATTGAATTGAAAATTTAATTTATATTTTATTAAAATGAGTTTTGTCAAATTAACTGAATATATGATAATCTTAATTCGATTTTACTGCTTTCTAATTAATACCGAAAAATTACATTTAAGAATATTTTTTGGAATTATGAAAAATAACTGAATAATGACTGTTATACGATTTTATAATGTGTGACAAATTTAATCTATTTTATTTACATCTTATATTATTGGGCAGTTAAAAATGACGTAGTTGTAATGAGTTTAACATGAAGGATCTTCCATTTTTAATTAATATACTTTAATAGTGCTATAGTTTACTAATAAGAAAAACATTTGATATCATCATAGTCAATGCATAATTATGATATTGAGTCAATTCTACAGATCTAATAATAATTGATAAATAATAGTAAAAGACCGTCATAAATAATCTTAGTTTTTTTTAATTAATATGAGAAGCAACGTTATTATTAGTTAACAATAAATAGTTATTATTAGTTAACAATAAAGCTCAAAAGACCTGTTCATTTTAAAGTATTGTAAATTTAATTAAAGTTATTCTTATAAAAAATAAAATTTTATATTAGAAACTTAAAAATGCAATTTCTAATTAATGGGTAGTTTAACTAAAAGAAATAACTATCTTAACATTACTAATTTTGTTATATATGATGAAAGATGAGATAGTTAAATGCAAAAAAATAAAGATAAAAAGGATTAAAAGTTTAAGTCTATAGATTTTCCATTGCTTTCTGTGCTTTTGAAATCCATTTGGTTTCTGTCAAGCAAATAAGATAATCTCACAGTTCTAAATTTTATATCAAATCAGGAAAAAAGAAATTTTTAAACTCACAGATAATATATTCCACATATATGATTAAGAATTTCAAAATTACTACACAGGTGATGAGACATTGAAATTTTAGCATAATACTCGTATATTTAAGATTTTACTTAAAAATTATAGTAAGGTACCTTCAATACTTACTAAACATTTTTAGAAAATTTATGTTTTTAAATCATTACACATTTCAAAGACTTTTACATTCGTTAAAAAATCGATATCGTACTAAAATATTATTCTTCGTATTAAATGCTTTCACAAAACCAAGTTTTTTTTAGATTTTAAAATTATTTTAAGATGACAATTATAAAATATTTAAGTATATTTGAAAAAATGGATAAACACATATTTATAGCCATATTTTCTGAACTAACAGGAAAATAAAATTAATATATGTAGAAGTAAACACAAAAATATCTTAACCTTATTCAAGCGCATAATTTATAATAAGCTAAATGGATCAAAGTTTCTATTCTTTTGATAGAGTCGGATATAAACACATCATGTGAAAAGAGTTTATCTTAAAATGAATAATTGTGAATAAAATATAATATAAATGACCAATTTTCAATGAAAGTTGTATTATTTATTTTACTATGATTGTTTCAGGGAAGGACAACAGTTTTTTATTACAGTCTAAAAAAATTCTTTTTCTCTTTTTCATAAATATTTCCATCCATATTGTATTTTTGAGATTACCATCGAAAAAATTCGAAATAAACATTAAGTAAAATATTATAAGTCTTTTCTGATATCATATATATATATATATATATATATATATATATATATATATATATATATATATATATATATATATATATATATATATATATATATATATATATATATATATATATATGAAACCTTTTTTTTCCTATCTTTCAAATAATCTTACAAAGGTTATATAAACTAAGTACATGAAAGTATATGAACAAATTATTAGCAATATCACAGGTATTTTCTTTATATCTCAAAAGTTAAAATAATAGCAATAGTCATCAATTTAAATATGCTTTTTTATTCTAGTACAATCGTGCACTTTTCAAATGTAAAATTCTTTTACATTTTAAGTGATTTATTTTTAAGTGCTTCAAAATTAAACTGTCAATTTAAAATGTAAACATATAAAAGATAAGCATTTGAATGTATTGAAATATCTAAAAAAAGAAGCACATATTTTGCGAAATTTTCCTTATTTTTCTTAAGAATGTATGGTTAGCTGATTAAATGTATGGTCCAGCTGGAAAAGTGTAGTAGTGCATCTCATAATGCCAGCTTATCTGGCACAAGACAACAACAACAAGCGTAAAAAGTTCTTCATAAGTAGAAAATCTATGAAGTTATATTTGATATTATTATTCTAAAAAACCAACTGATCAATTTTTATTAGAGTTTTTAAGTGTAAAATCTATTTTATTAGTTAAAAATTTGAATTAAACATTTTACAAAGTGAAATAGGAAATATTCCATATTAATTCAGCTTTAATCTAGCAGAAGTTTAATTTTTCTAAAGACATCAGTTAGTAAGATTTTGTGAAAAAATCAAAAGTGTTCCATTTTAATCACCAATGAAGGAACTACGTGATCTTCATGAAAAGAATGTCATCATGTATAATATGTTTGAAATGATCTACAAAAATATTCAAATTTTATTACTTGAATATTTATTTTCCAAAGGCGATCACTTGGGTGACGAACCCTTTGCCGCAACCAAGCCAGAAATTGTTACTCATTTGTCGTTACCCAGCGGGCACCTGTGAACCACCGCGCCATACCACCACACATCCGTTTATAGGTTGGGCCACATTCATACATCATCACAGAAGAAAGGACAGAAAAACACAGAGAGTACAGAGAAAGAAAGTAACATCCATGCCCAAACCGGGATTCGAACCCGGGACCCACAGCTCAGGAGTCAGGTGCTATAACCACCCAGCCATCGGTCGGCAAATTCGTGATTCTTATCCTTAAAAAAAGTATTCTTCAAGTTGTTAAAAATTGAGTCAATTACGGTATTTGCTTTTAATTTCATTCAAAAAGAACTTGTGTGGAAAATACCACGCAGACAGCTTCAAAGATCGAAATTTAGATAATTTAGATGAGGGTATATTACACATAAATAAATAAATGCTTAAACTTTAGTAATAAAAAGGTATTAATATTTTGATTTTTTAACTATACAACCCATTTATATATTATATATTATAAAATATTTTATATGCTTTGTAAAGCACATGAAATATACTTTATAATATATAAAATATTCATATAAACATCTATTTTCCCGGATGTTTACCTTTTTACGCATACATGCATTATTTATGGTATTTTGTTTTAATATTTGTGCTTAAAACGTGAGGAAATATAAAATATTGGAATTGAAAACATTGAATATCGGTAGAATGAATTCTATTGAATAATCTTCCATATGTATTACCTTCTATGTGTACTGTAAAAATGAAATAATAAATATATCTTTAAATTTTCGGTATATTTACTTCCTGAAATTTATTTGTAAAATAATATTTTATTTAAGTATGTGACCCAATTTTTTCTTGCTTTGGAAAAGAGGCTTAAATGTATAAATAAACAAATATAAGGAATAGAAAGATTTAACGTATTCATAAAAAATCATATATTGAATAGATATTCATTTTTATTTCTAAAATGTTTTGATTTTCTATTAATGCATTGAAGAGCGCGTAAAAAATGGGAAACGATTAATTTGGATTTAAGCTTTCGGACGAAAATATTCCGTTATTAGAAAATTGAAATAAATTCAGTTTTCACTGCTACATTCATTCTAATATATTACTAAATGAAACAGCTCTATTTCTTTTTTACTATGCGTAAATCTGAACATATTATAATTTATGTACAATAAAGTAACGTAATAGTCTTACTTTTAAATATATGATTTATATATATATATGTACATATATATATATATATATATATATATATATATATATATATATATATATATATATATATCATATATACATACATACAAACATCGTGTGAGGATAATTCAGTTCCTAAGAACCAAATATATTTAAATTAATAAAATGTAAAGATTTTTCGTTTTTTTATTACATAAATTAAACTTTTAGTATAAATTTTTCCTTACAAATTTACATTAGAATATAAATCAGAATTAAAACATAATTATAATGAAATAATAAAAATAAAAATATAAATCAGAATATAATGATTAGAATATAAATCAGTTACTTAATTGAAAATTTTACTTTTATACCAACTTAATCAACAAAGAGTCCAATAAAGAAAATTGTTTATTTTTTTCATAGGTAATGTTGGAAAAACTCAATATTATCTTATAACAAGATAATATTCAGAAATTGTAAACGTGAATACGTATAAAAAATTAATTTCATTAGCTGTTTTTCAAACCTAAAATAATATTTTAGAGACATTATTGCAAAAACACTACATGATTTAAATCTGCCTTTTTTAGCACTAGAAAAGGAAGAGGAAAAATGCATCTTACAATCAACTAGGAAAAAACTTAATACATGTAGTGCACTAAGGTTATAAACTCTGCAATTCTCCTGTTAATTGGTAAATGCAAAATTGAAAAAAAAAATAGATAGATTCTGAAACTGAAAAATAGACATATATTTCAGATCTGAGGTTTTTAACTCTTTTAGTGTTGACTGTTTGCATAATATTCTCTGCTGCTTTTGGTATACAGAAAGATAGGAAAATTATTATCGATTTTGTCACTTGGCTGTATTTCTAAATTATGGGAGTTTTATTGCCGATAATATATTTATTTCTTTAACTTAAAAATACAATCTAAAGAATTATTGCATGAAACTGTTTATTTTTACAGTGATTCCAGTTAAAAAAATCAAGATTGCGTAGATTTCTTAAGTTTAAATAACTTAATATTTGCTAATAAAGGCAAGCATTCTGGTAATAGCTGAAATATTATTACGTTATGATTCATGTATCAACTAAAAAAACTCATTATAAGTTATTGTTTTCAATTTATTGCATTTAAGTACATAGAATTAAATCTATGGTAATTATAAATAATTTTATACATATATATATATATATATATATATATATATATATATATATATATATATATATATATATATATATATATATATATATATATATATATATATATATATATATATATATATATATATATATATATATATATATATATATATATATATATATATATATATATATATATATATATATGCAATTTTAAATTTAAAGCAAAAAAGAGACTATTGATATGAAAGGTAGTTGGCTGACAATACATTTATGATGATTTCTGCTCAATTTTTGGCGTTATTACAATAAAAACTGAAATCTGAGTCCTCTTTTCGATAAACAGATAATGGCAAATATTACTATAGCAAAAGAAGAATGTGATATGAAAGTGAAAAAATTATAAAAATGAACTCATTAAATGTCTAGGTAATACAATGATGGCAAACGATGTTTCTTATACAAATCGATAAAAGTCTATTGATTTTAAATTGCATTTAATATAAATAAAAGTTTTCAGAAAAAAATTAATGTGAAAATTAATTCAGATAAAAGAAGTTTTATATAAAGTTAAGTTCAAAATTGAAAAAATTGCAATAATTTTTAATTGAAAGCCAATTATTTTTCTCAATTAATTTTCACAGAATAATCTATATCATAAAAAGAGGATATAAGAGGTTAAAAAAGTATCTGAAAATTTTCTATTTTTGTACTGAATACTTAAAAATAAATATTTTTTTACATATAAATAACATTTTTTATTTTAAAATTTTATGATTTTTTTATTTGTGTTTGTTGATCAATAAATAAATTGTTTGTTTTACATTTATTTTCAGTTCAAGAAAAAAGAAATCATTCATTATTCATCAGTGAAAATTTTATTTTTACTTTTTACAAAGTCTATATTAAAAACGCCATAAAATTCAAGTATTTTAACTCTAATTTGGGTATATCTCTTATATGATATTAAGTGAATTCATTATTTTGTTGTATTTTATCGTTCTTAATAAAATATTAGATTTTAATGATCTATGTTTGTAAGGAAATGTATGATTCTATTTATGATTTGATGTTATGAATATCAAATTATGGTGAAATAGTAAATTAATATTCACTAATTCATATAGATAACAATATAACTGAGAAAGTTTGTGTGAGATTGATAGAGCTTATACAAACACACAGATAAGCCTATGAGCAGATGGTTGTACGATTCTTATTAAACCCAGTTCAGTTCAGCAGATGTGGAGAGTTAAAATGTGTTTATTAATTCAAGACGGCATAGTTTTATAAGAACTGATTTTAATTTCCATTCATTTGTAATTATCTTATTGTAAACTAAGTAATATCCTTCATAGTAAAATTTTAAGCATTTTTTAAAAAATTATCTTGTTAAAAATGCCATTCCTTTGTTTTTAAACAAATATCTCTCAATAGCGATTGACTGTACAGGTCATTTATATTTAAATTGCCAACAAACATTTCGAGGCAAGATTTAAATATAATTATTGGGAATTAATTGTCTATGTTCAATGACTTCGCTGGCCAAAACAGGTAACAAACATTTTTTTCGTAATAGCTTAACTTATCCAAATTCATTATGATAAGCAATTGTGTAGATTTCCTTACGATTCTATAAAGCACATGGTACTTTTACCATACATTGAATCTTATCATTATCTTTAATTATTACTGAATGTGCAGATAGAGAGATTTTCTTGAATTCATTCTATTACTGTTTCAACATACAAAAAATAATTAAAATTTGTTTTTAGTTTCTCTTTTTTTATCCATATTTTGCTCTTTGTTTTTTTAAGAATTCCATAATATTGTTTAATTTTACAGTGTAGGTAACATTTCTGACATGTACAGTAAAATAAGGACTCTTTGCAATAAGACTATCATTAGCTAACTTTAATAACGTTTTATAATCTTTATTAAATTTGTATTAAGAAATGGAAAATAAATCAAATAACCCAGCCATTTTTTAGTTATGTATTTCATATTACGAAAATTTTATTTTATTTACAAACTACATAAATTATTTGCAAAACATAACAAAGTGAGGATGACATGCAGCACAGGTGCCTCTGTTTGGCACATATAAATGTTTACAGAGGCACAAGTTTGAAAAAAAATATGCTTTTATGCACTACTGGCCATCCAAATTGTAACACCACGAAAGACAAGAGATATCACAACAAAATTTATTTTGTCGATAACATAATGACTAAACGTTGAGTGGTTAAATTTATAAACATCCTTGAAGTGTGTTTCCTGCCAAAATCAGTAGCCAGAGTAGCCGCCATTGTTGGAGATCACCGCTGCCACAAACCTCTGTGTTGATTCAAATAGACTTCGTATTTGTTTTTGGGATACAGTAGACCAAGCAGCTTCCACATGTTGCCAAAGTTGATCTGGTGTGGCAGCTGGGGATGTAATCTGGGTCAATCGTTGAGCAACCAAGGACTACATGTTTTCCATCGGCAGAAGACCCGGAGAGCGAGCTGACCAGGAAAGCAATTCAAGCTGCTGATTCACGAAGAACCCTTGGACAATGTGTGCCATTTGTGGTAACGCATTATCCTGTTGAAATATGCTGTGGGCAAGGCCTGAAGGAAAGAAGGACAACTGGCTCCAACACCTCGGAGATGTACCGCTGGCAGATGTCCAAAAATAAGTTTAAAGTACCGGCAATGTCTACTAAAGAAGTGCGAGAGTATATCCAATACCGCCGCATACCATAATACCCAGTTCAGGACTAGTGTGGCAGTGCATAACGCAGCAGTTCTGCATCCTCTCTCCACGGTGTCTCTGGACTTGAATGTGACCATCGTGCTGTTGCAGACTGAAGCTTGACTTGTCAGAATAGAGAATTTTATTCCATTCTACCGTCCACATCCTACTTTCATCACACCGTTGACGGCGTAGACGTCTGTGGTTCTGTGACGAAGGATAGGCAAAGCAATGGACGTCTTGCGGACAGACCACTCTGCTGTGAACGTCGTCGAATGGTACGCGCAGACACTGGATGATGCGTTACAGACTGAATGTGATGTGCAATGGTTCGTGATGTGGCTGAGCAATCTGTCACTGCCTTCCTTTCAATTTGCTTGTCATCACGTGAAGTAGTGCACTGAGGTAGACGTGATCGAACATGTCGGTCCGTCGTATCCTCCTGCATCCAAGACTGTTGATTTTTCTGAAAGATAATCTACAATCTCGGTAGGTCACTATCCTTCCTTTGTTAAACTCGGACACTTGATCAAAAAATGATCGCTGTTTTCTACGAGGCATAATTTATCGTTTTTTGAAAAAAACCACAAGAGAAACACTATTGCCGAACTTCGTCGAATTCGAAATCGTCGAAATCTCTAAGCCTTAAATAGCGCTTTGAAGTGGCGCCACTGGCGCGTGTGATGTGTGTTTGCGCTGAAATTCTAATCATTTGCATATCTCAGCTAGCTTCTCTAATGCAAGTTGTAAATTTCATGTTATTTGAATTCTTCCTTTAGGATGTTGTATTTACGGTAAACCAATAGTGTAATTTAATCGCATTTACAAACCTGTCACTTTTTTGTTTTTAAATTTTCGTCAAGAAATTTCAATCATTTAGTTTTCCCATACTATTATAAAAAAAATCCTATAGACTTATTTATCATATATGTTAATAAGGAAGTTAATACAGTTTTCCATACCATATAAATTAATGATGGGGTTATTTAACACATAAGAGGAAAACACCTGGTTGCATCATAATATGTATTAGAAAACAAAACAAGAAATATTCCAATTACAAACCTATGAAATAATAACAATTACCATAGTTTCCATGAATTAATATTGAAATTACTTTTATTTATAAGCATAATAATAATTTATCGACTAATTTAAATAATTTTTTTAAGCATTTAAGCGTAAATTGATAACTGTTTGTTATAAATTTTATTATGATTTTCTAGTGATAAATAGGATAAAAATATAAAAAAACCAAAACACATTTGAAATATTCTATTACAATATATAAGTTTAAAGTAATATGAAATTTTAAATTATTTTCTAAAAATATTTTTTAACTTTTATGATTTAAAAAGAATATATATATATATATATATATATATATATATATATATATATATATATATATATATATATATATATATATATATATATATATATATATATTTGAATTAGATAGAATATATTAAATATTTATATAATTTTCGAAATGATTTTATTTTTGTTTTAAAATTTCCCTTTCCAAAGCAAGCTATCTTTTAAGTCAATATTTATTTTTAGTTTATGGCAGCATCAAATAAGTTTTACCTCTATTTAGGTTTCCAAACTAATCAGATTTCATATTCTAAAAGTTAAACATTGAAAGCTAGTTAAAAGTAATGTCTTCATAAAATATTCTAAATTTGTGAACTATTTAAAAATTTGAAAACACAAATATTTACCTTAAAAGAGTTTATAGATATAAAATATAAGGTAAACGAATCCAAGCCATGCAAAATAAGTTTAATAATTTTGGAAAGAAAAAAGAATATAAATATATCTCAGTTTCAAGTTTAGATAAATTCTGTGAACATAAAAACAAAAAATGCAAATAAATATTTAAAAAAAATCAATTTTTTAAAAATAACACATGTGACAGAAGTAAGATAATTTATTTTATCTAATTTATACTTTTATTTATTCCAGTATTAATATATAACTATTGAATAATTGCACCCAAAGCGTAAAAACAATACTGGCTCAGAAAAGCTATAGAATATTCATTTTCCATTAACCAAGTATTTATAATCCCTTTATATATCGTTCTAGAGGAAATTTTCTAAGGAGATTAACTTGTAATATTTTCAAATCAAGATTTAAAGACAGGAAACAGACAGGAAAATGGTGTCCAGCCCTTCCAAATTTTCGAGAAAATCCGATAACGGTAACAGCAGCCGTATGCCGAAATCTTTACTGTGATTTAATAATTCCTCCTAATATTTTTGATGATTTAGAAAATGCAAATAAAGAGTATATCAGAATCGAAAGAGAAATTTCATCTCCCACTCATTCTAAAAATAATTTTCCCCTTTTATGCACTCTGCATAACATGAAGCAGCGCTCTTCCGATTTAAAGAATTCGAATACAATCGGCAAAAATGAATGTGAAAATAGCCTTTTCCCACATAGTGCCCCTCGCCACTAGATTCTAAAAATAGAAAAAGTGAAAGTGTTACTCAACGGGTCTAAGGTCAGCGCATTCGGACAGATAAGAGCTCCCCTAATAGGAAAATCACAAGGGTATTAGAGTAATGTCGAGTAACATCTGCTCATAATTTAGTTCCGATCGCAAAGGAGACTTCTAACCACCCTCACCACATAAGGAAGTGACGTCACTCAACACTTCACGTAGTCCCGAAAGCGAAACTTCCGATGTAAACACAGCCACTTGTTTTCAAAATGGGAACGATCATTTATGTGAAGCAACCAAATACTCATTTTTCGTAAAAAAAGACTGTTATTTACCGAATTTAACTATCCACACCGACGTTGACTTATCACATATTTTAAACGTTAATACGCGTAAACGTATAGAACAATTTATTAAATCTTATAATAAAGATGCAAATTTACGTATGAAAATAATTCTAACCGATGACACACCTATCGCATTTCCGCCTAGAAAATAAGGACAAATAGAGAAAAATTTAGTCGAAAAGCAGATTGAACAATGGCTAAAAGATGGTATCATTTGTGAATTTAATTCAGATTTCGCGCAGCACCTTTGGTCTTAGTTAAGAAAAAAGACAAATCAATAAGACTCTGTGTCGATTACCGTGCTCTTAATTCAAAGACTATTAAACAAAGATTTTCACTACCCCTCATCGAAGATATTTTTGATAACCTACAAGGAGCAATTTTTTTTTCAAACCTTGATCTCAAGTCAAGTTTTTTCCATTTATCCGGTTTAACCTGATAGTCGTAAATACACCAGCTTCATAACACACAACGGATAATATGAATTCATAAAAGTTCCCTTTGGTCTATGTAATTCTCCCCAATTATTTCAAAAATACGTTCAAACTGTCTTCAAAGAACTCATTAAAGACAATACTGTTATTTTTTACATGGATGACTTCATAATCCCATCAAAAACTGAATCTGAAGGAATTTCAAAGCTCGAAAAAGTTTTCCAAGTAGCTTCTAATTATGGATTACAGTTCAACTTTAAAAAGTGTAATTTTCTGCAGCGTAAGATAAATTTTCTTGGTCATATAATCGAGCAAGGAATCATTCGTCCCTCAACAGCTAAAACAAATGCAGTTATGAATTTTCCTGAACCTAAAACAATTCAACACATCCAATATTTCTTAGGACAAACTGGTTATTTCCGAAAATTTATTAAAGACTATGCATTAATCGCAAAACCTTTAAGTGACTTTTTACGAAACAAAATCCCATTTACATTTGGCCCTGAACAAAAACAAGCATTCCTAACTTTAAAACAAATCCTGTCATCAGAACCTGTATTGCATCTTTTTCAGCAAAATGCCCCGTTACAAATACACTGTGATGCCAGTTCGAAAGGATTCGGTGCCATACTCCTTCAAATGGATTCTGACAATAATTTCCATCCAATATACTACATGAGCAGAAAAACATCTCCACTCGAGTTATGAACTAGAAGTTTTAGCGATAATCAAAGCATTGAAAAAATTTCGACACTATCTCGTAGGCACAAAATTCCAAATTTACACAGATTGTCAAGCTTTCCAAAAAACAATGTCTATAAAAGACTTACCTCCCAAAATAGCACGGTGAGCTCTCTTTTCGGAAGATTTTGATTACGAGATACTCCACAGACCAGCACGACAAATGCAACATGTTGACGCTCTCAGCCGTTACCCAATCAAGGTCATACAATACAACGAAATAACACAAAAAATAAAAGAAGCACAAAGTAAAGATAAGTATGCGTCAAGCATTAAACAATTACTTCAAACATCTACTTCAACGGATTTTACATTAAAAAATGATATTTTGAACAGAGTGATGAACGATCAAGAACTTTTAATAGTCCAACTGGATATGCAAAAACAAATCGTACAACTTGAACATTCTAAAGGATACATTAATACATTTTGGTGTAAACAAAACAGAAAATTTGGTCAAACAACAATTCTATTTCCCCAATATACGGAAGACTGTAGAAAATGTAATCACAAATTGCATCCACTGCATACTTTCATCAAAAATACATGGCAAACAAGAAGGATTTCTACATCCAATACTAAAAAGGAGACTTACCACTTGACACATACCACATAGATTTCCTAGGACCACTCCCATCCATCAACAAAAAATACAAATACATTTTTACAGCAGTAGATGATTTTACAAAATTTGCTTGGATTTATCCAGTCAAATCCACTTCAACACATGATGCCTTAGAGAAATTGAAACTACAACAAGTAAATTTCGGAAACGCTCGCCGAATAATTTGTGATAAAGGACCAGCTTTTACCTCAATAGAATTTCAAAAATACTGCAAGGAGGAAGACATCAAAATTATTTTAATCACCACAGGAGTACCACGTGGCAATGGACAAGTTGAGAAAATTCGAGGAACATTAATATCATTTTTAACAAAACTAACACTTGAAAATCCTAATCAATGGTACAAGCACACATCATCATTACAACGAGTTATCAACAGCACCAAATCAACAGCAACCAAATTTACACCATTTGAACTTTTAACAGATATCAAAATGAAAAATAAAAATGACATCAAAATCAAAGAACTTCTTGAAAAAGAAAATTACCAATCGGTACTACAGAATAAGCAGCAAATGAGAGAAGATGCCAAATTAAACATCTTAAAGTTACAAGAACAAAGTAAAAAATAATACAATATACAGCGAAAAGAAGCAAAGAAATATAGCATGGGAGACAAAGTTACCATAAAGAAAACCCAGTTTGGTGTAGGAATGAAACTGCACCCAAAAGTTTTCGGCCTCTACGAAATCGTGTAGGTCCGGTGTAATGATAGATGTGATGTCAAGAAGATAAGCAGATACGAAGGCCCAAATCTGACTTCCACATCTGCAGATTTAATGAAACCATGGGACAATTCCTAAGAATTTTAATTAAAAAAACTATTGACTTTTATCTTTTACTTTCCAGCCAAACAAGAACAACTTTAATTGAATTTTAATTTTTGCATTTTTTTCTTTCAATATTGTTTTTTCTTTATCTTTAATTACTCTTTCTTTTTATATTTTAATCTAATAATTAGCAAATTGGTCAGGGACCGACCACATCAGGATGGACGAGTGTTGCATACTCCAGAGAATGCAGCGCCACCGCTACTGCCCTCTTGAGAGCCACTCATCTACCCACACATTGCGCGGGGAGATTGATCAGCCAGGACGTAGTAAAAACGCTCCTGTAATCTAATCTTTTGTATTTTTAAATATCTTTGTCAGTTAACGTGCTGTCCTTATTCAACAAACCCCTAGACATCTATATATATATATATATATATATATATATATATATATATATATATATATATATATATAAATATATATATATATATATATATATATATATATATATATATATATACATATATATATATATATATATATATATATATATATATATATATATATATATATATATATATATATATATATATATATACATATATATATATATATATATATATATATATATATATATATATATATATATATATATATATATATATATATATATATATATATATATATATATATATATATATATATATATATATATATATATATATATATATATATATATATATATATATATATATATATATATATATATATATATATATATATATATATATATGTGTATGTATGTATGTTGTATGTATATCTTATAAATATTACGCATATAATCATTATTATTTGCTATTGTTTTAAAATTTTTGATTTTACATAGCACAAAAAATTTGGTGATTACATAATTTTAATAAGTTAAGAAAATAATGCATATACAAGTAAACAATGCCGAATAAGCAGCTATTTTTTAAAATGTAGCAAAAAATACAAGGAACAAAATTCATTGGCGTATCAACATTTATGTTGTCAAAAATTGAAAAAGAATATTAGTTTAAAAATCGTGATTTCCCAAAATCTTAATTTTTTGTTGTTAGATTTTGTGTAACATTTGTGTTTTTATAGTACTGTTGCATTATAATACTTCCGTTACAAGAAAAGGTGAGCAGAAAATATCACAGCAGCGGCATCTATCATTCATATATTCGTTAATTTATCAGTGGATTGGAGTTTGCGAATCATTAAGAAATTTCTCTTATGTGTTAAAATCATGAAAATATATTAAGAGTTAAAGTTTTGATCATCAGGTTGGGTAAGATCGACTGAACTTGTTATCCCTTCAGTGAGTCGATAAATTATGTGCCAAGCATGCTTGGAAAATAAATACTGGGGATTTCATATAAGGGTGACCAACTAACTAGGCCATATGCTTCGAGATTCTGCTCTGTCAAGAAAACAGATATGAACACTAATGGCCTTGGTCCACATGTGCTGTCGTGCCACAGATATAGATTTGAAAAAAAATTATGCTCAAACAGCAAGGAATAGGGAAAGTCTAGCAAAAGTGTTTCATCTCCATAATACAAAAGCATATGAATTATATTTTCAGTTAACAATTCATCGAGGCAAAGCTGGCACATGTCTGCAAAGTCTAACAATTTTATTTTGGTATCAGCAGTTATTTTACACATTTATTTTTTACTTACTTATAATCAATTTGTATACAAATTTAAAAAATTGCTAGTGTGCCGTAATCTTCCAAGTATTTTTCGATAATTTCGAATTAAAATTTTCTTAGAGCAAAAATGTATGTGAAACAATTTGAAATTTTCAGGACTAAGCTAACTGTGGAATGTTTAGAATCTAAGGTAAAGAACCCTGTTTCAAGAAATGCTTAAATTAATGAAATTTTTATTACTAGTTTTTTGTAGTGGAGTTTGGTTGAATAAAAGAGAAATTAATTTATACATTTGGGAAAACAATACATAAAAATAGTTTTCATATTCCTGAAAGAAGAATGCTTAAATTTAAATAATTTCACTTCAAATATTTAATGAGCTAAGAAATGCAGAATTTCAATGCATTTTTATTTTAATCTAACTTATTTATGCAAAATTAAGGAAGCTTGATATAAATAGATGAATTCAAAAACCATGGAAAATGTATCGTAAGAAAGCTTTAAACAGTAAAATTAGTTTAACTATATCGTTAACAGCACTTTTATTTAATTTATTAAAATAAGCAAAAATTCTGGTATTTGTAACATTATTTCTTTACAACTAAAATATTTAAAAGAAAAGTCTTTGAGGCATTCTTTCAATTAAAAATCTATCAACTAAACTATTCTTGATATAATTTTGTAGCATTCTAGAGTTCTTTTTAATTAAATAAATATGAAATCAGTAAAGTGTTTAAAAGAAAGGAATAAAATAAAAGAAATATGAAATTAATAATTTGCTTTAAAAATGAAATGTTTTGAGCATATAACCTCAAAGTTCTTGTGTATTTGTGACAAGACTTTGTTTATTTATTTTATAAGTTAATAATGCTGTTAAACTTACTGCATTGAAAATGCTTTAATGTTCTCTCACACATACCATAAATAATTTAATCATGTTTGAGGAAAACATTGAATAATTAATCACAATAATTATCATCCGTAAATACTTTATTAATAATTTTACTCTATATTATATTTCATTTACTCAAGTATATTTATTACTTTGTATTTACGAATAATAATTATTATTCGAAAGTACAAAGTAATGAAATATTAATAAGTGAAGCATGATTATATAATATCAAACGAACATAATGCCTCCATTATTTCTATTATTAAATGAGAAATATTTTAAAATCTTTTGAATCATCAGTACCTAAAATAATTTATTTAGAAATCCAACACGTATGTATATATGTAAATATGTATGTGTATGTTTATAAATCTTCTATTAATAAATAAAAAAATGTTAGCAGTAGCTTATTTGATTCAAGATGTGCTATAATAGTAAAATATTTACGAAGAACGTTATGTTATAATCGTTAGTTTTAATGTTATAATAGTTATATTTTTAATTATCTGGGGATTAAAGTATTTATTTCATGTTTATATAATTAATATTATATATATACATTTAAAACTAAATAAAAATGTAGTGCAATTTGTGAATTAAAATTCATTTCGTTAAAATAAATATTAGCCCTATATTAAAAATTATTTATATTACTGTAACAAGAAATTACTAAAATTGCTCAGTACGAAAAATGTAATCAGCTTCGAAAAATATTCGTTTATTTGTTTTTTTAATGATATTAACAAAAACATATTGGTATATTTTTTAAACAAAAATAACTAAAATAAAGACACGATATTCAAGTATAATGCAATATTGCTAATAATGTATACGAAAGTTATTATTAACAATATTACAACTATAAATATAGTTCAATATTGGTACCTCGGCATATTAAATCTAAGACTCTAAAAGCGAAATTTATTTATTCTGTAAATAGACTATCGCACAAAGTTTGGATTAAATGGTTTTCAGTTGGTACAATAAATATAACAGTTTGTGTGCTAGTTTTGTAGAAATTTAGAATTTTTCTACATTTAAATATTGATAAATTTTCCTTCGTTAAATATAAAATTTGTTGCTTAAATAATTTTATATCTCACCTTTTTAATATATGTCAAGCATATAAAAAAATAATGTTATTAATATTGTTTTAATTCAGGCTGTGAAGAACGCTGTATAAAAAGCCATCAATTGTAAGGAGGGAAATTGTAGCCACTTTGAATAACAGAACTCTTACGGGTGAAGAAGGAACAGATTTCCTTTAATACCTTCATATTTTTTCTTGGGACAAAATCTTATTCTTTCAATGAGACCGCAGAGTGAAGAACGAAAACTGACCAAAGTTTTACGCGCTGCAACTAGACTTGCAAAATACGCTCTGGAGGAAATGGTCTAAACAATATCTGCTACAGTTACGTTCCTTTAATGGGTACAGAATGTTGGAAAATCTACTAATATACACATCAGATATCTTGTGTTGGTGCATTATTGAAGGATCTAGAGGTTATACCAAGAAAGTTACGTTGCTTTCATCGGTACAGAATGTTGGAAAATCTACTAATATGCACATAGGATATCTTGTGTTGGTGCGTAATTGAAGGACCAAGAACTTGTGCCAAAAAAGTTACGTTTCTTACATGGATTCAGAATGTTGGAAAATCTACTAATATACACACATCGGATATCTTGTATTGGTGCATCATTGATCAAGAGCTTGTACCAAAAAAAGTTACGTTGCTTTCATGAGTAGAAAATGTTGGAAAATCAACTAATATACACATCGGATATCTTATGTTGGTATATCGTTGAAGGACCAAGAGCTTGTACCAAAAAGTGAATAAGAATCAAATAATATGACTTGTCCTACTAGTTATAAATCTGGAGGTAGATAAAGATAAAAAAATTGAAGAACATTACTGCACAAACTGCATTGTCTCAGATCATGTGAATTAGGATTTTCTTTTTCTTTCTAAAAAACCATTTAAAAATATTGTAAATAAAGACAAGAATATTCTAATCTATTTTTAATGGGTAATAATTATTAGAAATTTAATTATTAGAGATGATCATAGGTTTATATACAACAGCATGCAATACAGGGCAATATAATAATCATTATTATGGATATTTGTAACTATTGATATTATTATCGTTATCACAAAGGATATAAAGCATGCTTTTTTATGAACTCCCCATTAATATATAATAAAGATAAGTTAATGATGTGAAGTTTGTATTTTATTAGTGTTCTTACTTTTTAAGTGATTATTTAAAAATCAAGCTACAATGATTTTTTTAAAATTTATATTATTTTTCTTTACTAATTCCGGCAACACACACAAATTTCATAATAAAATGGTATGTTGAATATTCAATGAATTTGAAATGCTTTACATAATGTGTTATCAACTAGTTATAAAAATAGTGCAATGATTTATGAATTTAACAATTATAAATACATATTGAAATAAAACTGATTTACAAACATATTTTTTGACAATTTATTTGAAATTTTTATGAAAGTTATTGATTTGAAGTTCAATAGACAAATATCTTTATGTAAGGAAATGCTTTTAAATTGGCAAAATATTTTAAAGGAATTAGAAATAAGCTATATTAAAATTCTTATTATATTAGGGCATTTGAGAAATTTTGAAATACAAAACTGTGTAAAAGTTCCAAATGTAAATAATAGTTTTCAGAAATTTGATATACACCATTAATCAAGTTAAATGATGCTTTAAAAGATTATTTATTTATAAATTTGTTTTAATATATGAGAAATTTATTTCATTTTATTTATATAAATTAGTCAAAATTTCAATGTTAAATTATACTTGACTCAGCTCTATTCATCCTTATAAAATTCAGTACATTTATTTCAGTTTTTCTATAGATAATTTACTAATATGAATATAGTTTAGTTTATATATTTTTCATAGTCTTTCTTATGCTTATAAAATTTTAATTTATTCGAAAAAAAAATTAGATACAAGTAGCACACATAAAAATCGAATTATTCAAAATGATAAAAGTAAGGAAATTATTTAGGAAAATAATTTCTCGCTTAAATTCTTTAAACTTAAGAAAATGAGAACATTTCTTTTTCTAAGAGATATTTTCATTTCTTGTTTTAAAAATAAATAAAAATTTTTCAAAAATTTTTTTAAAAATTATTTTATTACTAATTATTTAATTTCTTTTCACTAATAATTAACATGAGAAAATATTAATACTTATGTTATCAACGTTATAATACACAATAATCAGATATGAATCAGGAACATATAATTTAAACTTGATTTTCATGAAAAGAAGAATAAAAGGTTTCCCTCTTATGCTTATAAAAATTAAATTCTAGGAACTGCCATGAGGAGGAACTCACCCCGGAATATATTTTTAAAAGCCCAACCACCCACACACACACATCATAAGAAGTTACAGGCTATTGACGAATTTCCCGTTCAGGGAAATCTTTATAATGATAAAATTGTGCACATTGTCAAGGCCATGATGTTGGCACATGGAATGATTTGAATTGATTTCATATGGATACGACACCAAACCAAACCATGAAACGAAGAATAAATAAGATTCAGATGTTTAAAAATTATTTCTCTTTTTTAAAATAACATTTTGATACATCTTATAGAATGAAATGATAAGTTTTGTGTATAAAATATTTTAATAATTGTAAACTTAAAATTTTGAATTTTCCAATAACGAATTTGTGTTTCCAATAAAATTAAAAATTGTATGAAATGGAAAATAGGAATCGTTATAGACCTAAAAAATTTTATATTGTTACAAATATTTATAAAAAAATAAAATATAACAGTGAAATTATAATTATGCTGAAATGTCATTATTTATAAATTTTTTTCATATCATCATAATTAGCTTATTGAAATATCAAATTAAAACACTATAATTATAATCTTATTACTAAAAATTATACTAAAAAGAACATCATAAATTACCACCGTAAATATAAATAAATTTTAATAACTATATCTTCAACAAATTAATGTTTAAAACTCTATATATATTATGTAAAGGGCTTATAAAAAGTGCAGAATCCTCCCTTCTTCTAAACTGCGACTATTTCCACTCGGGAAGCCCCCTCCCGCCTAATTGGTAGAAGCATGCTCTGGGCTAGGTACAGGGAAGCAAGCTGGTGAAGCAACATACAAAGGAATTAACATATATTAAAATTGTAAAAAAAAATTTATAAAGAAAGGTCTTAGCAATTTTTGTTATATTTTTTTTAAATAAGCTTTACTGTAGTAATTATTAACGTCTTATAAATACATGCAAAATAACACATCTGAAAAATTGCAAAATTTATAAAGATACTTTATTTGAAAATTGAATTTATTTTTTTATTGCTCACAAAATTACAGTAAAGGATAGAATTTACTTTAGCATCACTATGCGATTACTTGTAAGTCTTCAATTATTTAAGAAACACACACAACTTAAAAAATTTATTATTCATAAAATATAATACAGATACAAAACAGTAATGCAATATTGTAAAGAAATACTTTAATAGAAATCTCTAAATGTTTCAGTAGTACAAAAAATGAAAATATTAGTCGTATCTTTTGCTTAGAACTACTTAAATGTTCCTCATTACTATGATAATATTTACGAATTTCACTTAAATATGTAAATTTTTAGATTTTTAGAAGTAATTTAATTCAACTAAAATTTTTAATATATATTAGTGACATCAAAGAAAATCTTAAATTCCTGTAATCTAAGACATTTAACTCTCAAAAAAATAAATTCCATTGAGAGGTATATCCAAAAGGATTAAAAGAGAACATTTTTAATGGAAAACTATATAATCCTCAATAGAAGTATCTTCCTTTTTACTAGATCATTTCTTCAGTTGATCCCAGAAATCAGTTATAGAAGTTCATATCAAATAAAGCAAAGGGTAAAAGTCTTCAACTTTTCTGTTAGCTTTACTATTTTCTACTGCAAATATTAAAGTATTTTTTCTTTAATCTCAAGAGATTATGTTATGTCATAAAAAGATTTTTATTTTATTCGGTTGCTATTGAAACCTTCCAAAAAATTTGAAATATTTCTTTGACACATTTTATAATAGATGAAAGTTTAATCACATAAAAAGAGTCATTCAAAAAGTTTTCAGTAAAATAGGAAAAATCTTTCCCATTATTTGTTAATATATTTCTTACCTGTGCTTACATATTTTACAATAAATGTTCCAATTAATTAAATCACTATAACTTTGACATATTGATTTTGACGATAAAATCTCATTAATCATTTTTTAAAGCCAGCTTTCGGAAATATAGCTTTGTGCAATTTTCCAGAAAATTTATCATTTATATATTATAAAATGTCACATTCATTTTATATCTAGAATAAAGATAAATGTATTTGTGAAAGCTTGTTTATTAAAGTAAGTTCTTAAGGAAAAAGTAATCGTATTTACTTTTTTCCAGCTTTTTCAGCAATGAGCTTTTATTAAAATCCGCCAGAAATACACGTTTCTATTACATTTATACACAAAAAAGACTTGATTTATTTATTCAGTTTTCACATATCTTTTACCTTAAAACCATTTAAAAGAGAAAATAAATTTCAAAAATATCATTTTATTTAATTTATCAGACTAAGATATATATTGATATGTAAACTCTATTAGCGATGATACTTCAAATTAAAAAATGAGTATATTTGCTGATTATAGATTTTCATTGATTGTAACATGAGCCCCAATTATATAAACGCCATTTACTTATCTTATCATGTCCAATTTTGTAAAAAAGAAACTAATAGGAAAATAATTGTACGAAATATTTATGAAGGTACCAGATAAAATGTGATTTAATTCAAATGGGCTTCTCTATCACAAGTTAACACAGTTTGATATAAAATTTTATAGCCATCAATTTTTAACAGCAAATTTAGATTTTTTACGAAGCAATCAGCAAATTATATAATTAGATTTTAAAAATTGTATCCTTAGTCATAATTTTGTGAAATAGTAAAGAGTGTCAATTAAAGCCGAATATTTTCTGTTACTACATGATATATGCTAGTTATTAGAAAATTAGGAATTACAAAAGTAAATTATCGATAATTTTAAGATATTCTTTAATATTATGGATTTCTTATACTTTTGTATGAGAAAACTTACTGAAATTAATTTCGAAACCGTCACTACACTGTCTATTTAATTTCAATTTTTTAAAATTTAATAATACATTTATAGTTATATATTAAAATTTGTTATAAACGTGATTTTCACAAGAATGAGACGTCAGATAATTACTTTGGTTTTAATAGTTGAAAATAATTCAATGTATTAATGTCTGAAGTTAAAGATTAATAATTACATTTCTTGAAATATCTATGCAAACCAATGTTATATAATGAATCAATTAAAAATTTTTAATCAATATTTTTGATTAAACTAAATATTTAATATTTTTTAAAACAATAAAATATTGATTTTAGAAAACTATTAAATAACTGAAGTATCTGATATTCCCATATTCCAATTTTATATCTCCATAGCTAAATAATAGTTCATTGGTGAAGGTTTTTTTTTTGATAGGAGAATAAAATTCAAGAATTTTAAGAAGTTCATCAGTTTGAATTCTAGATCATTTATCTTCTCCTTTTATTTGTTTTCATGAATTCCTACCTCCCAATGAATAATGTAATTTCCTTAGAGATAAATTATTAGGGCTGTCGATATTATCATTCTTAGCCTTCATTCATATATATATATATATATATATATATATATATATATATATATATATATATATATATATATATATATATATATATATATATATTGTCTAAAATCAAAAAAATATTTAAAATCCATCAAAATAGAATTTTACTTAATTGACGTGAACTTTTTAGTAGGGTTAATTTATGAAACTGATTAGAATAAATTATATCTTATTAGTTGCTTAAATCGTATACGTGGTAATTTCTCAACTTAAAATTTTTGAAATATTGAATGGAAGTTGATGGTCAATATTTATTAATTCACTTAAATGTAAGATAACATTATTTTCCTAGATGATAAAATTGTGCATGGTTATTACAAATTATAAATATTTAAAATTTTTATTAAATAAACACTTTCTTAAATTTATTTTTTTAAAAGGTAACTAAAAAAATATCGATCATTAATTTAATTTAAATGAAAATTTTCTACATTAAGGTTTTAAAATAAACATTGTTTATAAATTTAAAAAGATAACTGAAGTCTGGATGCATGATGTATGCTTTTCTGGGAATAAAAATAGTATAAGTTATTTATGATCGCGTATTCTTTAAAAAGGAGTCCCCTATCTAGTTTTTATTAAATATATTGTTTAGAAAGCATTTAATTTTTTATTTATATGTTATACTTATAATATTTTAAATACAATGAATTTTAAATTTGGAATTTTTAATAGAAATGTTTATAAAAATTATGTCTGAAAATTCTTGTTTGAATAATAAATCGAATAAAATGAAATACATAATCACTATTGAAGACACAGTAATTTATAAGAAATAATGTCCTATAAATTTTATTTTTAAGAAATAAAAGTATGCGGTTTTCTTTATATTAATCAACAAATTTTAAACAAAAAAATATATTGGCTAGAAAGACTATATTTAAATGAATCTGTATCCAATATTTATGACTATTGAAATGCATTCTTTTTTATAAGTATATCTCAAAATGCGTTCTTAGGGTGAAGTTGTTATTAAGTGCACCATTAAAATAATTTCGAACATATTATTTATAAAAACAAATGCAATGCAAAGTTTGACAATATGAAACTGTAGGCCACTTTACAATCAATTAATATCTGTTATAGAATTAAATTATGATCATTGAGTTTAGAAATGGATTCTAAACGCGGTTTCTAATTAATGATTTATACGTCAAAACTCAATTGATGATATAAATCAGAATTTACTTCGTCCATTCATGGCCATTAATTAACAGTCTTAATAAGATAGTAGCTCTATTGTAGTTTAAATCTGTTCTTATTTATTAGATTGTTTTAAATTATATTTATTTATCTAAACTGAAATAAAAATGAAATTTATTAGCGCTATTGAGAGATGAGTAGTATTTGCATTACCAAAATACTTATATGGAATATAAATGAAGGGAGAAAATCTAACATTTGATCATATTATCCTTAACATTCAGATAACAGATACTTATTGATGTTGTGATATTTCTGCATAGTGAGTAGTTTATTTGATGTATACTTAGATCAATATATTGCATCACACGTAATTCTCAAAGAAGTAAAAACTAGAGAGGAAATATTAGATCCGCGTTTGTATAGTTACATGCTTATATAATAGCATCTTCATAAATAAAGTCCATAAAGGTCGTTAATACACTGTCTCATGTAGTAAATTTGGAAACCAGAATAATAATGAAAATATTTTAATACAAATGATTTTCCCACATTTGGAAATTTAATCTTATGTACGCTTTATAGATCATTAACTTGAACAATATAATTGGCTACCAGCCAAACAAGATTAAAATTTTACATTGGGTTGAATTTGTTTTTGTTAATTAATGAATTTTATCAATGCAGATCCTTTCTAATAGTATTAACCTCATGTTATGTTATAGTGAGGAATGAATTGTTATCCAAGTGAATGTACTCAAAGTCGAAAAGTATTTTTAGTTTACAATGTTTTTCCATCAAAATTAGAAATTATAATGATACTATTGATATTGAAGAAAATAAATGTGTCTTGAGATAACTTCAGTATGTTCTTTTGTTTCTCTTTACTTTGAGATTTGGAAATCTTATTGTATCAAATCTGCCGTGCATATTGATACTCAAACTGAATTTAAGTAACTTTTGACAGTATAGAGGGAAGGTTGTAAGCTAATTATAATTGTTCAGGATAGTATTTTATTATTATTTGTAGTTATAAAATGTTTTCAGTAGGTTAGATATTTAATTTTAATATTTTGTTTGCTCGGAAAGGATTCACATGAGAATTCAGTTTTATTCAGTCAGTCAAATACTCCCTGGATCTTTGATAAATAACAGATTACTAATAGACAAGAAAATAAGAATTGTACTGCATAAGAGGTGAATCAGTAAAGTAAGTTTAGAGGACTGTAAATTCATACAATCTGTCACACATAAAATTTGATTTTTTTAAATTTACCTTCAAAACATAAATATATCTGAATGTACATCCTTGAAGTTATTAAAAGTATAATACACAAATAAATTAAGGTAAACTATTATTTCAATACAATAACTTACTATGCAAAACACACATTTTAATGAATCAAGTACCAATGGTCAATATTTGAATTTATGTAAAAGTTTACCCGTTATTTTTCATATAATTAAAATAAATAATAAGTCTCATTTTACGTGCAACGTTAATTAAGTGGCAACAAGGATATTTATTAAAAGCTTCTTATTAGTATCGCATCATAATGTTTAACTGGACTTAAAATTCTTTGTAATAGACTATTAAAAATTGTAGTTGTGTAATCTAATCTTTTCCAGAATTTCTTATTACGAAAGCAAACAACAGACAGAAAATAGTTCATCGTTCCAGAAGGATTCCTTAACTTTTTCACTCAGTGTTGATTCTTTTTTAGGATAAATGATGTAGTAATAAAGGTTTAGTGACAGAATAATTAAAAAGAACATTTTATTAAATTTAAAAATAACAACATACATGTAAGAAAGAACATACAATACCATAAAGCTTTGCATGATTTCCAGAAGTGAATTACATTACAATTACAATACGCGTTACTTGATTAAAAATTTTTTTATGCCAATTCAGATTTTTAACAGAAAAAAATTTCTTAATTTGTATATTTCCCATAGTTTAAGAAAAGTTGAAATTCAAAAATTAAAAAAAAATTATAATTAAAGAAATTAATTTCTTGTGATAAAAATATTTGTAAGAGTAATTTTTGAAGAGAGTAACAATTTGTGTGTACATAAATTCTGTGTATTTAATAAAATTATTGAATTCATATCAAGGGTATTGCCAGAGATTAGGAGGCTATTTACGAATACTTATATAATTTAAAAGGATCTTTTTATATAAATCAAAAGGCCATTAAAGTCAAAATGTGATAGGGGTAGTTTGTAAATTGACAGTTAATTTACAAATCGTTTTTACGTGGTAGTATTTCACTATCTGTGGCATTTGGAAACAATTCTAATCTTCACTTAAGTTTTGATGCAAAGATCAAGGAATGGGAGTTAAAATGAGATTTTTTCCATTTGACACCTTTTTTTTAAACATTGGTCAGTCAATTCATTTCTACTAGGATTATAGAAAAACAGTAACATAAGATAATGGTATATGGAATGATAATAAAATATGGAATGTAATGAGTATATGGAATGATCACAGAGAATGAGGAAACATAGTTGATTGTTTTTAACAAAAGTTTAGAATTTAAGGGTTTTTAACTATTTATTACTAAACTTATAGCTGAAGTTTTATTAAAAAGTTTTTAACAATTTATAATTAAGCATGTAACTAAAAATAAAGGAACGTAACATAAACCTCGCTATTCCTATATCATTTTAGTTAGAGTATATAGGAATAGGTAGAAATTTTAAGCTTATAAAATGATTATATTGGTATTAAGTTGAATATTTTGTAAAGATTTGTTAATAAAATATCCATTTAATATAGATTTTAAAAGTTGTTTGACATACTGAGTGATTATAAATATAACCTAACTGAAATTGATTCATTATTTTGGTCATTATTACAATTTGCCAAATGATGAAATTACGTTTGAGGCCAAAGGAGTTAGTTTCCATTGAAAAAAATGTGCCTTTTATTTGTTTTTATCTAATCAATAACAAATAACACTTTGTACTTGATTTTTCATTCTTTAATTAGGAAATTAATCAAACTACTTTGATAAGGAAAAAACATAGAATTAAATTGTAGCTTTTGAAAAATATAAATTCAATCTTGGAAATATGACTCAAGCAGTGAAATTCACGTCAATAAATAAAAAAAGAAAAAAAAACTGATTCAAATATTTTCAAAATAAATTTTCAGAACACCAATAAAATATGTGTATTAATTTATTAATAATTATATAAAATTATTAGCTTTACCATAATAATTTGGATTATAATCGTAAATTTGTTGTTTCTCAATTCTGAGAACTGTATTTCGTTTTATTGATCTAATTTATTTTTGACACTCAGCTTCAAAATCATCAAAACTATGATTAAACTGTCAGCCAAGTGATCATCATCCAATGATTTACTGACGATAAGTTTAAAGATTATTCGCAGGAAATGTATACGTATCAATGTTTTCTTACGCATTAAAAGTAAAATATTTATTAAATATGTTTTTGGAGTTATTTGATTTATTCTTTATATGTCTGCTTATTATCAAATCTTTATTATTTTCATGTTATTTAACCTTTTCAGGACGGGGCGCCTTTGTTTAAGACGCGCGTTCAGGACGAAGCTGAAGTGAAAGGAATGATCTTACAGGACGGGGGTTTTTCTCCGCTAGGCCTAACTTTAGAAAAAAATTCGTAAATAATAAAGTTAAAGTCCTATCGCCGTGATTTTTGGTAGCATTTTAGATTATCACATAATCTATCTTATAACTTAAAACTAGACTTTAAAAATGTTTTTTCTTCAATTTATATGAAAATATATATATAAAAAAGTTGCTTACTCTGAGAAATAATTTTCGACAGTGCAATTCTAGTTTTTCCAAAATTATAATTGACAAAACACTTCAACATATTTGAAAATTAATAAAAACTATACAAGGGCTATTTACAAGAAAAAAATAACAAAATTTAAAATGAAGACTGAATGTGGAAAATCTCAAATCACGGAGAAACGCAAAGTCCGACATTGCATGATTTGCAAGTATAAAATGTTTGTTGTGTTTTCTTTTCTTTCATCACGGTTTGTGAGCAAACAATGCCCTTTCTGCGACTTTTTTCTTCTTTTTTGTTCAAAATAAGGGTAGGAAAATGCCTACCAGATAATCCTCGCCATAATAATCTGGAGTCGAGAATTTTCAAAATAACAAGAAAAGTGAGCAAATAAAACCGAAAGCAGTAAAAACTGTAACGAAACTGACGCTAAAACTCTAAAAGACTTCCAATAGTAGCGAAAACAAAATAAAAAAGTGTTCGGAGAGCTATCAGAAGCGAGAATCCTTAAATTACGTGGATAGTTGAAGAGCCGAGCTGTGTTTCTTTACATTGAGATTTCTTCTCTCCCCACCCACAACTGATAATCAAAATACCAAAAAAAGCAAGAATACGAAAAAAATGAAGGTCAGAACACTAAAACTACGTTCAATTTAAATGTGATGGACACATAGTGCCATCTAGTGATTATTAAAACTTGTTCCAGCTTAAAATGCATATTTTAAGCTGGACACCGCCCGGCCCTCACTTTCGTCCGTGCGAAATGCATATATGCACCGCCCGGCCCTCACTTTCGTCCGTACGAAATGCATATATGCACCGCCCGTCACGAAGAGGTTTTAATAACTAAAATGTGTATCATTTCAATTTCAAGTTTAGCATTTTTAAAGACATTTTAAATTTTCAACTTGAAGTAAATGAATGTTCAGGTAAGTAACTCAATTAATTAAGGTGAGAAACAATATATTACGTTTTAATTACATATTATCATGCAGGATATAATTAAAATTAGAATTAAAAATTAGTTATAATTACAAAACAGGGCAATTAATATTAACTAAAGTATATTCTGAAAATAAATAAGTATATATTATTTCATTTAAACGTGTTTTAAACTTTTTTTGATTGGCTTTTATTCTTAATTTAAATTTCTTAATAATTTAATTTAAAAAAATGCATTTATATATAATAAAGTATAAGTCAGTTTAAGCTTAAAATCTGCTTAGTTTACAATTTGAAAACAAACGCAAATAATTAGTATTTTGTACTTTATAAAGTATATTTATTGAAAAAATGTATAATCATAGAATGTGCTTAAAAAAACGAATACAAGTTCACTTCGAAATAACAATAATTTAAATGTCCTTTTAAATTCCATGAAAAGTATTTAAATTTTACAAGTACCAATACTAGAAGAGATAAATTCACTATTAAATCCAAAAATATATTATTTATCAATTTTAATTTCTAAATCTATGTCACATTTGCCTTAAAATATTTTTGGAAAGAACTTAATGTTTCATGGTAACTTATTAAGAAAATTATATTGGGAGCACTCATGGAAAAAAGTACTTGATCATTTATATGAAAAATTTTAGGACGTCTAAAATTTTATACTCTTTGCATAAATAGAAGCTTTTGTAAATTTAAGAAATCAAAATATAAATTTGACATTTATAAAAAATTTTAATTCCTTGAATGAGGATAGAACTTTCATCGTATTACTCATGTAACTCCTACATCAACTTAAACCGCGAAAAATATCATATATTAATAATTGTTGTTTAAGAAACTGTGATTTATTTATTTTAATTAAAATTAAAATTATTTGTAATATCACAGCCGCTATAGTCTAAAAATTAAGATGTTATCGATATAATAATTACTTTATTGAAATTATGAATTTCTTCATTATTTGTTCATCTACCAGGATTCACCTTTGATCATTATTATTATTCTAGAATATATGCAGGGAATTAATTAGCATTGAGTTATAATTTCATTATTGAGTCAAGAAATATAGTTATAAGAATACATTGCACTATTTTAATAATTTTCCGATAAATGTATTGTATACATATGAATACATTTCAGTAATATTGCTAAAATCCATTAACCCAAATACAAATATGTTTCAAAGTTTTATGATGAGGTTTTAAGACAAGTAAGTTGATTAATTTTATTTTGAATGACTTATATTCTATTCTAGTTTCTATCTTAGTTTACATTTTTAAGACAATTTGGTGAAAATCAGTCAACTAATCATAAGATATCAAAATTATAATTTAAAGAGTAACCATACTCTACACAATTATCATATTAGAATATTAAATAGCAAGGTAGATGAATAATTTTGTTTTATAATAGGAATTACATTCATTTAATCTCAATATTCTAACAATTTTTTCAAAGAAAAAAGTTTTTAATATACAAATACAAAATGAAAATTTAATTGCGTTTTTTATTATGCGAATTTTAAACGTATGTTTACTTGTAAACAAAAATACAAAAAATCTTGATGAAAATTATCATTAAAAAGAAACTTTAAGCTTTTCTGAAACAAAAAACATAACTATTTTTTAAAAATCTCAAGATTGATTAAGAATTTTTAAACTAACCAAGTTAAACAAACTAACATATTTTAATTATCACTGTTATTTGAATTTGCTACACTTGATGGGTTAAAAGTCATATATCAATTGAAGTAAAACATGAGAAATTGAAATTTTTTAATTCACCTTTAAAGTTATTTACATTGTTGAGATGAATACACTTATGAGAATACTTACAATGAAATATACAAAAGTAGAAATATATTGATTTAATTATGTAATTTGTTGTGTATATTGAGATATCAAATTATTCGTATAAAATTCTTCAGAACTTATTCTTTCTAAATCATTTCGATTCAAATTGTTTCTTTTATATAATATATGGAAACAATTTTCTGTAGTAGCACACTATGGCGATTACTAATAAAGAAGTAGTTATATATTATTTTCCGTTGAGTTAATTGAGCTACTAAAATAGAAATCTATGTATGCTAGAAAAGGAAATTTTATTAGTTATTAAACATAATAATGTTAATTTGTTTATAATCAAAATATTTAATTATCATTTATAAAAGCAAAAAATACAAACTCTTTCTAAGCAGTTATTTCGTATTCTTTTCTAACAATATTTTCTGAAAAATATTGCTAACATAATTCTATGACTTAAAAACTATTAATTTATATGAAAATCACCAATTTATCGCTAATATTCATTTGAACACAAAATTTTTAGATTTTGCAATTTTAAATGCTTTTCCCTTAATTTTCAAAATAACTTAAATACATAAAATAAAGGCTTATGTAAGCAAATTTAGAAAAAGGACTGTTTGTTCGCTGGATATATTACAAATATTATAAGATCATTTACCTTCACTCAAAATCATGATTGACAGTATAACAAACACAACCATAAGCATTTCAAGAAAAACAATGCAAATGTGTATTTAAACAAACTCAGTGACATTTGAGAGAGAAATGATGTATTTTAAAATAATAAATGATAAAGTGTGCGAGTGAGAGGATTTCGATAAAGTTGACGATTGATAGTATTTTTGGCAATGAAATATTTGTATTTTGAATGTAAATTTTCTTTATTTGATGCATTTTTTAATACGTAAATTTAAGTTGTGCATTATTTAGAATTGTTCAAGGAATAGTAGAGGAAGGTTCATAATAGATTTCCTGGAAAAATTAGGTGAATTTTCCAATGCAATGTATAAAGTATCAATTAAAGTTCATTATTTTTCTTAGATTTTAGGGTCTCATTGAGTTACAAATACAAAACAAAACCAGGATCTATCACGTAAAATTTTAAATAAAATCTATCACGTGGTTTATTCGTTTCGTTTGTAAAGTTGTTTTATGTTAGTAGAATCACCGTTATCAATATAGAGAGAATAATAGTTAAATATATTTCATAGGAAATATTTCACTCAATGCAAAAATATATCATTTTTTATTTTATCTTTTACTTTTGAGCCCATGCTTAAATTAGCCTTTTAAACTTTGCTTAACTTTGGATATTTCATAGAAATATTTCACTTAATGCAAAAATATATTATATTTTATTTTTACTTTTGAGTTCACGTTTAAATTAGCCTTTTAAACTTTGGTTCACTTTGGATACTTCTTAGGAAATATTTCACTCAATGCAAAAATATATTATTTTTTATCTTTTACTTTTGAGTCCAGGTATAAATTAGCTTTTTAAACTTTAGTTCACATTGAAATTTACATTTTGCAAACTAGTTATTGATTATTAGTATGAACGAATTTACTTTTATGTGTCGAAGGAAACTTTTTATGTAATTAAAACTATTGTAAATTTTTAATTCCATGATTCTATTCAGTTTCTAAAAAAGAATTGAAAAATTAATGAATATTTCTTGATTTTACTGTACTTAAAATTTAAAATAAATTTCTTGACAAGGACAGAGGATTTGGAAGTTACCTGAGTTTTGGCTTCGTTGAATAATCAATTTGAAATCTCCTTCCTGTACCGAAACCTTTTTTGAACATGATAGCGTATGAAAATTATTCCGATTATTTAATCCTGTATCTTTATACTCAGAATGTAATCTACAAGTTTTTAAAATTAAGGCTGGAATATTACTACTAGTTGATTTTAGGCTCGCATCATGTAATGTAAATGGAACAGAAAATTTATCGGCTAGATACCATATGATTCATTATCAATATATATGATGTTATATATACATAACAACTACAATATGTTTTTATATTTTGTTACTCATATGACCTAATTGATAGTCTTCTATAAGGTCATACAAGTCTAAATAAAAACTTATAAATATTATTGATTTTAAAATGTGGAAAAAATATATAAAACTCCTTCCTAAAAATTTTTAGAATTGTGGGTTAGTTGAAGTTAGTCAAGTTTTTTCCATTTTTCAATTCAAATACCAACAACAGTCAATTCAAGAAAATAGTATCCATATACTGAGTATAGAAAAGTCATTTTAGCTATTTTATTAATAAATTTTTATAATTTAATTTAAAAATTATACTTCTTTAATCATTTATGAATGAGAGAAATAGGTTATATAAAAAGCCGCACTGCGTGTGAGCAACCTAAAAAGGAAAAAAACAAGAAATCTTCATGTTTTTTTATTTTTCTAAACACTAACTTTTGAGAATAAAATAAATGAAATAAATTTAGAAAAAACACATAAAATGATTTGTGAATAAGTTTATTTAAAATTTATTGGCACCATAGCAACAATTCTGAGCAAAATGAGCAAGTTTACATAACAAAGAAAATGATAAGTTTTCGTAGTTACATTATATTGAGAAATATATTCCTAAACTTTCTACTGCATTCTGACAATGAGATTATCACAGTTTATTTTTAAAGAGTATTATATGATTATTCATATAATAAGGGATCCAAAATATTTATTAAGTGAAAATAACTATTATTTTGATTATTTGGGATGATATGATAAAATACATGCAACATGAGAATCTTTTAAACAAAACATTACTATAAAATTTATTTCATATTTTATAATTTTTGCAGTAAATATATAAGAAATATATTTAACTATGCATAATTTTGAGTAAGTTCTATCGAAAATATATAGTTGAAAATATATGATAAAATGTATTTTTTAAATTGTGTTTTACTACCTCTATTTTTCTATCCTATATATGAGATCTACATCTAAACAGTGAGCAGTAAATTACAATAGTTATAATATTTACATTTTTTGTATTAATTTTATTGAAAGACATTGATTTTGTGGCTATAATTGATTGCTGTTTAGTTGGTTTCCTTCTTGTGCAATATGACAGCAAGAATAAAAACATGTAAACTCAAAGGGCCTTAATTTAAATGAATTAAATATTTAATAGTACAAGTACATAAAAAACTCGTAAAAGTACATAAAATTTCTATAGAATATAAAACATTAAAGCAAATATAAGTTTGAATCAGCTTATTGCAGAAACACTCATATTTTAATTTGAATTTAGCAATAGCAAATTTAATTTAAAAAATATTGAGGAAAATTTCAAATTGTATAGCTATAAGACTACAGCTAATCAATAAAAAGCACATTTGATTCATAATACTAAAGTCACCATATATTTCTTGCATCACAAATATTGAAGTATTCGGAGTCATCAAAACCTGACAACTTTTAGGGAAACATTTGGATCATAGCATCCGTAGAAATAATTATGTTGTCAGATCCACGTTATATGGTGAGCATAACATATCAAATGTACCTGTAGCAAATGCGTAAATAGGATGATATGAATAAAAGTATAAAAGTTTCAGACATGCATTAATTTGCAGATATAATTCATCGTTTTCATGCAAAGCTAAAAATGACGTCATAATTTTGTGCGATAATTATCTATGTAAACTTTTTCTGCCAAATTATCATTATTTCTAATAAATTCAATTTATAGTGCTTACTTTTTTAAATGTAGCCACAAATTGTGTAATCATCCTTATGAACAATTAATTGGATAATTATTGTTATAGAAATAGCAACAATAAAATAGTTTTTTTATATTTCAAGTTATAATAAACTAAATGTCTTATGTACATTATTAACATTATTTATTTATATCAATTTTTTACAACAATCACCATTGTAAACATTATTCTGACATTATAATATTTTATATTTTAGGATGTTCTTAATCAGTATTTTCAAAATGTTTTATTTGGCTCTCTAGATTCGGCTGTCTCGTACAATAATGAATATACCAGAAAAAAGCTTAGTGGTACACCGTAATCTGTCAAAATTTCAAAAGCAATTCTAAGCGTTGGTTGGTTTATTTATATTTTAAATTTTTAAAATTTATATAAATTATTTTGCGTAACTACCAGATGCAGTCCTTGAGTAAGAATGAGAATGCAATGCATCAGATTCGCTTAAAAAAATATTTTTGAGATAATCTTGATTTCCCTGTACAACTTGAAATATTACTGATTACAATAAATTTGTTACATACATTAATTAATAAATTTAATTTTTTATTAATTAAAATGAAGTTAATAAATCCTCATAATTTCATTTCAGAAGTCAGAAAATTATCATTTAAGTATAAATCAAAATTTTTCAAAAAAAGTATATGAAAATAATCAATTGGAGTATTAATTTGCAAAATCATTTTATTGATTATTAATTATTAAAAATAAGGAAAGTATATTTGAAATAAATAGTTGTACTAAATATCCACAAAGAAAAAAATTTTGAAGTAATATAAATTTCTTGATAGAAAAATTATGTATATAATACAGAACATAATTAATTTTTTACCATACATATGTAAGAGCTGTATTGAATAAACACCATACTTTAAGCTTCTAGCAATTTTATTATTTACACGATAGAAAATAAATGTTAACTAAACTCATCTTAATAATATAACCTATTAGTAAATGTTATCTCTCCATTAATATATGCATGCATAGAATAACTATTTCATTAGGAATACTTAAGACTATAAAAATAATTTGGCCTAACAATTGCTACGTATCAAAATATCTCATAGCAATTAGTATTTATTAAAGATGCTTAATGCATTTGTCAATAAGTAGTACTTTGACCTTCATTATAGGAAAAACAATAGACATGAATGACTTCGAGTGCAGAATGATAGTACTCGTCGAAATGGATTGAATATTTCTGAAACCAAATGTCTGTTAGGCGTTTTCTAAAAACTATTTCAAGAGCTTACTAGTACTGATTAAATAACCAAAACACACCAGCCAGAGAGAAGTATGCAGTCGTTATTTTATGTAGTGAGAGTATGTTGAAAGTGTTTTTTATTGTAAAAAGAAGCGTTGTTGTCAAAAGAAGCGTTATTATGTTGTCAAAATGTTGTAATTTAAGGTTGATTCATCATATAACCTTAAATTACAACATAATAACATCTCTGAACCCACTACGTGTTGTACATTAGATAGGATGGATTACAGAATCAGATGGTTAATTCGAGTTAAAGTAAGTAATAAGTGAAACACGTTTCCAATTTGTCCATGATGTCTTACACAGGAGCTTTGACGTCTGTAAGAAAGTGTGCAGGTCAGAATAATTTGGATTTCTTTTGAATCAAATGAAATTTTAAGAACAAATAAAGAAGTTGAAAAAAACAATTGTCGGGGAATAATCCTTTCAGAGGTTAAAAGAATCTATGTCGTGCAAATTCATGAGATTATAAGTTTTAGTTTTGTGTTTCCTAATAAACTGGTCATAAAGTACTTACTTACAACATTAAGTTAGACAAAATAGTGGCTCATATGAAAACCTAATCCCCATCATGCTGTTTCTTAGAAGATAAGTTTTAACTCACAAATCATGTACATTTTTGCAAATGTATATTAAAACAACTAATGAAATTTTCCAAATCAAATGATTTTTTCTTAGTTACATACACTGGCCGAAAATAAAAATGTAACACCATGAAGAAGTGACCAGAAAATTATGCTAATTTCAGGGTAGACGCACCTTACTGAATTATGCAAATGATATGAAATGTGCAACTCTCCAGCGCATGTAGAATAAGATATAATGTAAGGAAATGGCAGAGTGGGAAATATTCGCCCGTTATTGCTGCTTGGAAGAAAACATTAGTTTGCTCTTATCACAAAGGAAGAGTGTAACTGCAGAGAATGCCAGGCCATCGTCGACGGAGTTAGTTCTAGCAGACAGAAGAGTTTACTTGGGATATCGTGATAGGACTGAGAAAGCAGGCTGGTCCTTACGGCAAATCGCAGCTGAAATACACCTGGATGCGTCCACAGTGCATCGGCTGCTTAACGTTTGAACTGGCAAGAAACTGTTTAACGTTTGCGAGATGCCTGTGCAGCTAGAGTGACGTCAGCGTGCCACTGACCTGCCGTTGACGAAATAGTATTGACCTCACAGCTTAGACGCCAATGTCTGGAATGGTGCCAGATTAGACCAATGTGGGGCCTGAAAGCATAGGCAGGATCGTCTTCTAAGATGAGTCACGCTTTTGTTTCTTCAGTGAATGTCATCGTGTACGAGTGGGGCGTCGACGAGGAGACAGATCCAAACCTGCAATTGTAGAACCTCCCACGACTCGCCAGCGTGGTATCATAGTTTAGGGCATGATTGTGTAGTATTCCGGGTCCCCTGTAGTTCGTAGTCAAGTCATTATCATAGCCCAGCGTTACTTGGAGGATGTACGGAGGCCAGGGATACTCCCCTACCTTTAGCGGATGTCCAATGCTCTTTATCTGCAGTTGTAACATCCTTTATCAGCACATTGCTCATTGCTCTGCAAGGTGTGCAGTTGCTTCTTTGGCCAAGTGTTAGATCTCTCACTAATCGAACATGTTTGAGATATGATTGGACGCCATTTGCAAATCCTGCCATTGCTTTCTTCAGAAGACGCAGTTTGGCAAATGGTTGGCAAGGAATGGAGAGCCATCCGTACAGTCATTGACTCTGTGCCTAGACATGTTGCTTATTGCATTGCCGTTCAAGGTGGTTCAACAACCTATTGACACGACCATGTTTTCGCAGTGAATTATGCATATTATTAAAAACAGAGAGAGACAGCAAAGAACAATAAATACAGATAATTTATTGTTCTTTGTTGCCTTTCTATATTTGCCGAGTTTTGTCACTTTCTGGTAACTCCTTCTTGGTGTAGCGTTTTTTATGTCGGGCAATGTAGTAGTAATATCAAACAAGCATCTACACGTGCACACTTTGAAGTAATAATGTATTTTTTCATTAAAATTATTCTAAATAACATTGTAAATCTTGAATAAATATGACAATTATATACAAACTGTTAAAAATTGCACTTAGTTATTATAAGTTAAAAATAATGATTACCTTCTTTACTTTTAAATTAAGTCTCGATCTTATTTATTGCTTAAAAATTATCTATCTATATGTAAGTTTTCAAAGAAATCTTTACGAAAATCTTGAAGAACTGGTTACGGCATCTGTTTTAAAATCACGCCTTCCTGGATGAATGTTTCTCAACTAATTTTTGGACATCTTACAAAGTATGAAAATTGGGAAGAAATCTCTCACTTTACAAAAATATTATTGTTATTTATATAAAATATATTACAATTCTTAAATAAATAATTTAAGATTTTTTGATTACTTAGGACATTATATAACCTATTTAAAAAGTTAAATATTGCAAAAAGCTATTATTTATTTTTACTAAGGTTTGTTCAGTTTGATCATTTCGTATAAGCCAAATTTTATCAACTTCCAATAAATGAATTACGAAAACTTTTTATTGACTAGTTCATCGAATTATTTTAATTCTATTCCATTATTAATCTTTTGATAAACATTTTGCATCTCAACTGAATGATACGGCAGTGCAGAATTTCTTCCATGTATAGAAATGTTCATGTCAAATTTTTCACTGAAATTAATCCGTAAAATTGTATTTTCTTTTTACATTTGAAAGAAAAAGAAATTTGTTAAATTAATATAAATTATTTAAAGCATTTAACTTTCAAACGTTATTATTTAAGCTGAGATTATTGATTATTCGGATTTCACTAAGGATTTATTTTGATAACTAAATATACTAAAAAATCATACTCACATTTAGAAGTTAAGTGTGCTCTTATAATTTTTTTAAATAGAGTTTTTACGATATCCCTTAAAATAAATTTTCTTCAACAGAGCGTTTAACATATATGTAGTTATGAACTTTTCTGTGAATATTTATATATATATTTCTCTCAGAAAATTCCAAGTAGATGATGAAAATTTGCTAAATTAAAAATCTTTGACACAGTAAGTATTGCTAAATTCTATTATAATTTGTCTACATTCCAAACTATATAGATTATAAGGGTAATGATTATTTCTATTAAGCTCAAATACCGTTTGGCCAATATAGATTTTATTATCGTTCAAATAATTCTTCATACTTTAAACTTATAATGTTCTCACAAAATTGGTATTATAAAAACTAAAAAAAACTTGCTATTACAAAAATTAAATTTATCTAAAACAGATGCCTATACCAGTGGAATACTATCATTGAATTAAAATGATAAATAATTATATATAAGCATTGATATTAAAATTGGGAAAATAAATCTCTTTAGTATAAAAGAAATCTAACGATGCTTCTTGCTAAATAGCTATGGCATTTTATTTCCTTTGTGGATATTCAGTAACAACTATATAAAATGTTCAGTCTTCTAAAGGAAATTTTGAAAAGCTTTATGAGTTTTTATTAAAAAAAGAGAGATGTGCAATTCGCTTATGAAACATTAATATAAGATATATTTTCAAAAGTCAGAATAAATTAACATTAAAAAATTATAAAAGCATGTGTACAATTTGACATCTTTCCATAAATTTGAATTTTATTTTGTTAAGAAAGTAAATTTTATCTGAACCCAAGAATATGATTCACTTTCTATATTGCCTAAAATTTTTATTTGCAATAAATTTTGTAAATCAGTTCTTAATAATTTTATTTCAGAAAAAAAATCATTACAATTTAAATGATGAATCATTTGAAAGACCCGAAATATATTTTAGTAAATCGATTTTTTTTATGAAAACATCATTAATATAATCAAAATTATTTTCAATTCTTTAATTTCAGAATAACGTACACCAACATAAAAGATTATTAATTTCTTTGAATTTGAAAGCTTAAAAATTATAATATTCTTATACAAAAATAAATTAATATTTTTCTCATACATTAAATATTGCACACGAAATTGTTTATTTATTTAATTTCAAATTTAAATAGAAATAAATATGCCTTCTTTTACGATAATATTAATAATTTGAAAATTTTGAAAAGAATAAACTTATTAACAGTTTGCCACTCATTATATGATAACAGTCTAATTTCCAGGTTCATTCACTTAAAGAAAACAAAATTACACCAATACCATATATTCAGTGCCACAAATACAAAAGGAAAAGCAAATCGGGAAAATTTGTCAACACGCAAGGCAGCCTCTTGCCCACTTCGTGTCATCGGTATAGATAGAGATGTTCTGATACCATTTGGTATTTGAATCGGTTGTTGTTCCTGAAACGTTAAAATATAAAAGAAAGTATTAAGATCATATTATATATATATATATATATATATATATATATATATATATATATATATATATATATATATATATATATATATATATATATATATATATATATATATAATATATATATATATATATATATATATATATATATATATATATATATATATATATATATATATATATATATATATATATATATATATATATATATATATATATATATATATATATGTATATATATATATATATATATTTGTTTTTATATAAAACAACGTTTTGTATATAATTGCAGAAAAGATGTCATACAACGCAAGATTTTTTAAAATTTAGATTTACGTTTTTTGAATGCATCACAAAATTGCATAATACTTCATATATTCTACTAAGTATTAATAAAAAGCATTATGCCCTTCCACAGTGGTCTTGCACCGGGTATTATGTTATGAAGAGGTATGAGATATCACTCTCGCTTTTCTCTAGTATGAATTGTTGGTATTTTAAATAGCCAGCGATACATCTCGTAGGTGTTGAAGCCAGTTGTCCTTCCTTACTTTCAGGGCTTGCCCACAACTTTATTTCAACAGGACAATGCGTCATTACACGTGCATGCATTGTCCAAGGGATCTTCGTCAATCGCCAGATTGAATTGTTCCCTGGGCGGCTCACTCTCCGGATCATTCACCGATAGAAAACATGTGGTCCATGTTTGCTCAAGGATTGACCCAGATTACATCCCCAGCTGCCACTCCAGATCACCTTTGGCAACGTGTGGAAGCCACTTGGTCTGCTGTACCCCAAGAACACATCCAAAGTTTCTTTGAATCAATGCCGAGACGTGTGGAAGCGGTGACTTCTAACAATGGCTGTTACTCTGAATACTAATTTTGGCAACAACAACTCTTCACAGAAGTCTATAAATTTAATCATTTGATAATTGTTCAACATGTTATCTACAAAATAAATTTTGGTGTAATATCTCTTCTTTCTTGGTGATGCAAATTTGGTAGCCAGCAGAGCATTTTCGATAATATTTTTATATAAATATACCAATACTGGCTATGCAAATAAACTATTTAATTATTGTTTTATAGATATTATTAAGTTAAATATCCTGTGATTTACAAAATGTTTAATGATAACAAAAAAGCTACCAGCCTTATTCTCAATAGTATTTAAAATTATATAAATCTAACATCAAAATATAACTTAATCCACATGTAATGATTATGAAATATCTAACTAAAAAGAATAATAAACCTTGTAAATTAGCAAAATAAATTTATTAATGAATATAAATAGAAACTACATTCAATTTCCTAAATAAAGACAGCTTGCACTTTTTAATATGGGTTATTAAGGTTTTTGTTTGGAAAATCTCCATTAAAAATATTTTCACTACACATAAAAAACAACTTAAATAATTTTATAATATTTTATAATATAATATTAAGAACAAACGTATATGTATTTAGAGTATATTAATTTAATATATTAAGGCAAAAGAAGTATATAAGCAGAAAAATCTCTTAAAATGCTTCCTACGAAAATGAAAAGAATAATTCATCTTGTTTCTTGTACTGGATTATATTAAACAAGTACATATATTTTAATGTTTTAATTTTTCTATTAATATTAAAATTCCTTCAACACTAAATGTTAATCTTGCTTTATATAGTAATTTGTGATTTTTTTCTTTCACGTATATAAGTAAATTTCAAAAGATATTTTTAATAATTCTTATAAAATTAGATTAAAGCTACTTTATTTTTGTGAATATAAGCCATAACAATACATTTGTCATGAAAGCCTAAAAAATCAAATGTAGGCCAACAATTAGATTTATAAGAAAGTTAAAATTGTTCTAGTCATCTAGATTTCATTTGCATTGTTCTGCAGCATGGCTTAAGTGGCCTTAAGCTCTGTTCTCAAAATCAATAATTCTAGTATATTGTTCTTCTGTGCACTTTGATGATCGAGTAAAGCATATTCTGAAATATGGAAACTGTTATCAAAGAATCATTCGTGGCAAGTTTATTCCAGTAATCAAATAGGAAGTTTATCAAGGACATTTATCTTGTCATGAGACAGTTTACCACGTGCGTCTGTGATAAAAGGAATCTATTGAATTTTAGATGCTTGTAAGTCAATATTGCAAGAGTTTGTCATGAAATACTTTAAAAAAAAGGAAAAAAACAGGTATTTTCTATAATTTTTGGAGACTAAAGATAGCTGTCTTTGTGTCAATTATTCTAAGTAGCATTCTGTATCGTCTTACTAAGGAAAATAATCAGGTATTGATGATACTGAAGTGGTAGAAGGTGCTTGGTTATTTATAAATATTGTAAATGCTTGGTTATTTATAAATAAAGTAAATATTTTTCGTTTTATGTAATTCTTTAATAATTAACAACACTATGCAATAAAATGTAATAATATTAATTTGAATTTGTTTGACACGTGTGCAAATAATTTTAAGATTGAGAATTTATGATTTGAGGGAGAAACAACTCGTTAAAAATCAACACTAGAATATTTTCCAGACAGTTAGGAAAATAAATTAATTTACATTCACGAAAATAAGGTATAAATAAAAGAAAATATTTTCAAACTCCGTCAGAAGACAAAGAAACTCTTTTAATTTCCATATTATTGATTACAATCTTACGAATCTAATTTTTAAAAATCGGTATAATTATTTGGATTCAGAAGATTCAAATAATTTCAAGTGTTTGAATATGTTTTACTTTTTAAAACATAGATCTCGTGCCTGATAAATTTTATGAATTATTGTATCCTATAAAAATATTATTTCTAAACAAAATTACATCTTTTTAAATTAATATATAATTTTTTATTGAAAATGAGCATTTAGTGCTTGGAAGCATGGATACAATTTTTGCAATGAATAATTCAAGAGTTTAATCACAACATGAAATATTTCTTACTTACCTCAATATCAGAAGCCATTTTCTTACTCGCTTTAGCAACTCTCGTTTCTCCACTTGTGACGATAATATTGACGGCAGCATATTCCATTAGGGACAAAAAGACAAATATTGTGCAGGAGGACATGAATATATCGATGGCTTTGATATAGGAAACCGGAGGTAAGGACTTTTGGGACTGAGCATGTTGAGTCGATAGTGTAAGAAGCGAAGTGACGCATAGAGTGACACGAGCTGGTACGGCATCTACTTTAATCCAAAATGAAATCCAAGACATTATGACAATGAGACAAGTAGGGATGTACGTATGGAACAAATAGTAACCTAGGCGTCTTTGTAATGTAAAGGTTACTTCTATGCATGTAAAATTTCCTGTAAATTTATTCATCAAATTGAAATATATATATATATATATATATATATATATATATATATATATATATATATATATATATATATATATAATATATATATATATCTATCTATCACTATCTATATATATATATATATATATATATATATATATATATAATGTAACATCAATTATACGAAAAAAATAATATAAATTAAATAAAAAATAATACTAAAGTATATTTAGCTGCAAAAATTCTTCTGAAATGAAGAGAAATAATTATATAAGATTTGTTTAAACTTACGGTTAAGAAAGTTATTTTCAAACACTTATCAATATCGAGTTTTAGCAACGTCTATTGCATTGATGGTTGTCCAAGGTATGAAAAAGTTTAAATCATCACCAAGCTTGTGCATGTGTACCATGTGTTCTAATATATTTGGAATATAAAGTATTCCTCAAGGAAACTAAGGGAATATAAAGTCCCAGCAGCGTAGAGACAAAGAAAAAAGTTACACTCATTCTTCTTTCAAGTTATTAGAAATGTATTTGCAATTTACGCTTAATATTTGCCAATATAGAAAATTACTGTCCAATTCATCCTAACTGTTTTACCTTTACTTGTCTTTTTGGAAGTTGGGTTTAACAGTAATTTTTTTCAAAACAATTTTTTTTTCCAAACATTATTATATCTTGCACAACCTTTGTGATTTTCTACTAAAATGACTTTTTCATCATATTTGTTATCAAAAATTTCATAAAATTTCAGCGATTTTCAACTGCTAATAGTTTTATGAAGTATAATGTTTTATAAATTATTTTGATTGCTATATTAACTTTTTGAGTTGACATTAGTTGAAAAACTTTTTATAAATATTTGCATGTAATATATGAGTGTGTATACATGCATATAAATATATGTGTGTTATACTAATAGAATTAAATTCTCAGATATGATTTTTGAAGGCATGCATTGGAAATTGTCATGATTTTAAGCAAAGGCGAGCTTATGGATATTGCTACTGTGATAGTTCCAAAATTGCCTAAAAGATACATTACATTTGCCATGTGCACATTTTGAACAGGATTCAAAAATTTTAACTGGGGTTAGAATGATAATCATCAAGAATGATTTGTCAATTTAAATATTAAATAAATATTAATGCCAACCTTTAAAGAAGGTGCTTTGAAGTTACTCTGTTAGGTAGTGCGCATAATTCACAAGATTAGATCGTAAAAGCGCAATCACAAAACATACGTGCATAGCAATACTTAAAGTTAAAACTTGAAAAGCAATAAGTGAAGATTATTTCTTCAGTCATGCATTAAAATATGCCAAGAAAGAGATATATACAATATAGCAAATAAACAAATTTATAAAGCTATTTTTTTAAAAGAAAAAGTGCTGCTAAATCACTGCAGATGTTTGGAAAAATCACAAGTTATAATGAGGTCTATGTTCCGTTGGAAATACATGCGATTTGTAAAGATTATCAAAGAAACTGTTCTTGGGATTGATGTAGGCTCATTATCCATCTATTCCAGTTGAAAATGTTGTGGAAATGCACATTACGATTGCTGCAGGCTTATTGTATACTGCAAGAAGTATTCCTGACAGTTTACATTTGTCAAAAATCATATTTCTCACACTGCTTCACTATTTTATGAAAATATTTAATTATTGGTTGTAGCATACCTGGAAAGGATCAAATGCATGTTAACTTTCCAATTTTTTTCCTCGTCAGATATAAGAAAGATACAAGAGGGCCGTTGTGGATAGTATAGGCGGATGAGGCACACACTTTTCTTTAAATGAAAACCTTAAAACAAAGAATTGCGTTCCTTGTGTTTACAAAAACCTTCATCATCTAGTTTAGAAAAACCTTCATCATCAATAATGCCATTATTCGAAGCAAAAATTTCTGCTTAATGCGATATCACTAGCTCATTTATTCTTGATACATTGTTTTTGAAGAAATCACTACCATAGTTGTGAAATTTTCTTTCGCCATAAGCGCTCGATGAAAACCAATGTTGCAGAATTACCTTATTCTGGAATTGCAGTAACCAAATATCATTAGTAGAACTTTATTGATGAAAGATGAGATAATTTCACACGTTATCAATACATTCAACTAGTTCTGCAATGACACTTTAGTAAAAAATTTATTTCTGGTAAAATTGCATCCTCATGGCTTAAAGAATCACACACCATTAATCTTCTGGATTTCTGGTTCTAGATTTGTTTGATCTGATTCACGAACCTGATTTACCTCTGGTGTACACACCTAAACCCTAAGATGAATTAAAATTGAAATATGCAGTAAATGGTGAAAGTTTCTACTATCATAATATCTTGTATGTATTAGGTTGGGGAACATGTTCGTAGCGTTTTTACCAAAGACTTTTATTTAAACAAAAAACAATAATTATATCAATAAGTTAATCAATTATGTATTCGTCTATGCTTTTTACAACCTCTTTTCACCGCTCGACCAATTTGTTGATGCCATTCCACCAAAAATTGCCTGGTCTGGTGTTAAAGTTGTTGAGTCAGTTTTTAAGGACCTCTTTGTTATCGAAGGTAACGCCTATCAAATAGTTTGACATGGAACGGAAAAGATGGTAATCGATCGGTGCAAGGTCCGGAGAATACGGCAAATGCTGAAGGAACTCCCATTCAAGCTCTAAGAGTGCGGCTTTGACATCTTGTGCAACATGGGGCCTGTCGTTATTGTGAAGGAATATGGTTTGACCATATCGATCAGGTCTTTTCAGTCGAATAGCCTCATTCACGCGGAGTAGTTGGGCAATGCAGAGCTCCTTGTTGACTGTGGCATTCGTTTCGAGCATTTCCCAGTGCACCAAGAGGTCCTTAGAAACTGGCTCAACAACTTCTTTGACACCAGACCAGGCGAGTTTTGGCGGAACGGCTTCAACAAATTAGTCAAGAGGTGGGAAGAGGTTCTAAACAGCAACGGCGAATATATCATTGATTAACTTATAGATATAATTATTGTTTTTTGTTTAAATAAAAATCTTTGGTAAAAACTCTACGAACTTATTCCCTAACATAATAGTATCTACAATTTCTTTCATGACGTATGTAATTTCCCTGCTTATAGAACTCAAAAAATTTTTTTTTTCATTTATTTAATAAAAACAATAAATTTGAAATAATATGTTTATCGTTTTATAGTATAAGAAAATAACAAAAATGATAGTATATCATTTGCTTCTTTCATTATTTTAAGAGCTGGATGGCTATATTTTAGGATGTTTCAATTATCAGCAACAATTGTATTAAAATGATGACAAGTAAAAGTCTAAAATATCTTAGAATCATTAAATGTAAGTAAAACTTTTAAGGTGTCCTTTATTTTTCTCAATCAATTATAATAAATTACTCTCATTCTGAATTGCATGGGTAAATTAATAACTGAATTTATTAAGTTCATTAATAAGTGAATTTATTAGGTTAATCATTATACTTTTTATTTGCAAAATTTAAGTCTAACATTTTTGTTTCTGCATCCGAATAGTATACATAAGGAAAAGGTATACATAAGAAAATATATTATAATTTTACTAAGAAATGCTAGTTTTAAATTTTTCGTACGCATGATAATAATATAACATCAACATTCATCATTTAACTAGAAATGAATGACAAATGATCTGTATTTTTTTGTGAAATGCTCTCACTTTGATTTTTAATGTTCTCAATGCTTTTTAATGCTCTCAATTTTTTTTAAATTTATGAGAGATTCGGTGCAAAAACGAAGTATTTTTTTATTTTAGAGATTTTATCTCTAAATAATGTTTTTTCTTACCTGTGGAGTATGATTTGGTGCAATCTCCTAACCTAGTATCAGTCAGAATATGCTGAGGAAGCTCTATATCATCATCCACAACCAGAGGAGTTAACTCCTCCCATTTAAATACGAGATCATCTGTTGTGTAAGATACTGAAAAGATTTATTTATATTTTTAAATGAACTAAATTTAATTACTAATTAAATTTTAGGAAAAAGTATAATTTTTAAGTACTAAGAAACATTAGCCTACTTTTAATTTTATATTATTAATCGGTTAATTTTGATTATTAAAAAATAATATTTAATCTATATTTATTATTAAATATTATAAAACTAAAACTTATGAAAACAGTACTCAGTTAAAAAATGAGTTAAAATGCTTAAAATATATTTTAATTCAATTGTAGCATATATCACTGTACTATTCAACTGTATTGAAAACTTGGATTTTTAAGACAATTGCTTTTTTGATAAATGATTTGCAGTGCATATTTATGAATTTTTTGCATATTTTTTGAGAATTTCAGATATTGCTTTTATGAATCAGCGAAAGAGAGAAATTTTAACTACAGACGCTTAAATTATTTACTGTTAATCAAAGTTTAAAGTTTATTTTTAAAAATACAAACTATTTTATAGGCTACTAGAATTCTTATATTTATAAAGCAATTTCATTTTGCAGAAGAATAGAGGAAATGCTTTGTACGAAGAAAATGTAAACAAAAAATAGGAAATGTATAAAAAATGGATGTAGTAAATTATATTTCTTCTCTGAGTGCTTATATGCAGTAGATAGCAAATCAGAATTGTGATACGGGGAATTATAGTAATTTTTCCATTAAAATAAATAATTTTTTTTATGAAAATCAATGACGAAAAGTGTTTTCTAAAATGATTCTTTCTTTAATTCAGTTATGACTTCATTTTTATGTCCTTTTCTGACAAACACTTGTTCAAAAGTATTTGCTAAATTTGATATAATATTAAATTATTTACCTTGTTGAAATCCGATCATGCCAGTTTGACAGAAATCTGTGCGTATGTGAAAATTTCAGAAATATTATTGTATATAAGAATTTGAATGTGTTTTATAAATATGATAGTAATAGTTTAATGTTGCCATGCAACAGGACATTTTAGTGCTTGATTCCTGAATATATATATAAATTGAGATTGAACATCCCTGAAACAAAATGTTTTTGATAATATGTGAAAAGTTAGTATTTTACATATTTTTCATCTTGGAACTCCATGTCTTCATTGGTGGTATTAATTAATTGTTACGATTCATTAAATTATATATTTAATAAACAAATGTATGTTTAATTATAAAATCATGAACTCCTTATGGATGCAGAAAATAGTGAGAATGACATCATTTATTAAAATATTACCCTTCCCAAATCTATTAAAATGTGATTGAAATAACTGTTTGTACATGGAGTGCTTTAAGAGATTGTTAACAAATTACTCATATTAGTTCTAAATTAAAATTAAATTTCATTTGGAAATGTTTTCTTACTTAAGCAATATTTTCATGGAATTTCTGAAACTTTCCAATGGAATTCTTTCGTAAGCAATAATTCAATTGGAAATTTTTTCTTTCTAAAGTAAAATTTTATCATTTTACTCAAAGAAAACCGGCAAAGATATAGATTGACATTTAGGTTTACTTTCTTTTAATTATGATCACAATCAATGAAACTTATTAATCCTAAGCATGATAAACCATATATACAAACACTCTTAATTTTATAAATATACAACTACTTTACAACCATATTTAGCACAAATTGTGCAAATAAAGTTAACGGTTTAGAAAATACTTACAGCTCTCTATTTTGAGACTGCACATTTGGGTATCATGCGGATAAGCTTCAAACTTCATGGCACACGACAACTCTAAAGTCAGCCTAAGAAATGAATTTACCACAAATATTAAGATGATTCATCTGTCAGAAACATCAGTAATTGTTTTGCTAAAGTTAGGATATATGAGAACCAATATTAAATTGCTTGCGATTTAACACTTTTATATGTTTTTCTTTCATAATATAGATTGAAATTAATTTTAAAGTTATCAAGTAATGATTATTAAATGTTATCAATAAGTTAACGCTAAAAAGTAATTGAAAATTAATAATTCAGTGCGTTTAAAATTCTATTTAGGTAAGAAAAATTTTATTTATTGTGCAAAACTACAACATTAGTTCGGAATTTAGGGATTAAATTTAACTTGGAAAAATTATGATTATATATAACTTGGAATAATTATAATAATATATGTATAAAACAAATAAGAAATTTTCTTTTCTCTAAATAATAAAATACTTGTAATTTATTGCAAGCTGCGATTAATAGTCTTACAATATATCTAATGATATTTAGCACCAATACGATATTATAAGAAATTATTTGCTTTTATATTATTGTAAAGAGTTTAAAATTTTGGCAAATTATAAAAGTAAATAGAAAGTAGATACAAAAAAATTTCTCGTTCGTGGGAAAATAATGTTTCAGATAGCTAGAAATTAGAATTACTTTAAACTACTTTTAAATAGTATTATAAATTGATTTTTCTACATTTATATATATATATATATATATATATATATATATATATATATATATATATATATATATATATATATATATATATATATATATATATATATATATATATATATATATAGTTTATGAAGAAAAATGTCATATCAATTAGAAACAAAACATTTATATTCAGAAATATATTTTACCATATACGGTAAAGCATCATAAGCTAAAATGTAGAAATGGTGATAAAATTTAAGAATATTGCTTTTCAACAGTTCTTAAGTTATTATTGGTAGTGAAATTTAAATTTTGGTAGTGAAAGTAGTAGTTTGGTAGTAGTTTTTATTATTGGTAGTAAAATGTGACTATGTAAAATGTTTTTCAAAAAAAAAAAAAAAAAAAAACCTTAGTGTTGTACAATGCAGCAGCTCCATAATTTGAGAAGTTTCACAAAAGTAAACACAAATTAAAAATATTTCGCATAATCATTAAAAAAAAAAAAAAAAAAAAAGAACATATATTTGAAAATTAAAATAGAAGTGAGGGAAAGGAAAGAAAGTGTATACTAGCAGGGGGAAATATAATAAAAGCTGCATAATATAACTTTTAAAAAATGTGGTTCCAATATTTTTTTAAAATATTCTTTTTGCAAAATACTAATAAAATCTTAAAAATGTAACATTATAATATTAATTTTAAATTTTTAAAATACTCAAATAAAATTAAGTAGTTTTCAAAGTAAGAAATTGTGCATGACTATATATTGGTGTGCAACTGTTTAACAATTTTTACATATTTCATTTTAAACTTAATCTAAAATAGATTGCTAATGTAGATAAAAATTTAATATCCCTTTCATTTAATTATGGGTGGCTCTATTTACTTTTTCTTTAGATGTATGTTACATAAAATCTTGAATAATTCATAACCATGTATAGTTTTATAATTAATTCAGGTACTTCAATTTAAAGGATTGCATTAAATATATTTTTATATTAGTACTTAAAACCTCATATATGTAAAATGATAATTTCCATCTTACATTTTTTCTATAGCAGAAGAATATCCTTTTTATGGTATTGATATAAATGGATTTACCTCATTATCTTTATATACTTATTAACATGCATATTTATTTTCAAAAGGAAATAGATAAGAATAAGAAAGAATTTTTTAGAAGACTCTGGTGTCTCATGTGTGAGTTGCATTACAAAAATTGTAACTCATGAAATGTTCTTTTGAATTATACATGTCAAGTTTTGATTCTATAATGATAGATGTTTGTGATATATTTATTGATTACTTTTCCATTGTTTATTTTGCTTATCTAAATATGCTTAATTTTCTGATAGAAATTAAATAATTAGTTAAAATGAATCATGAGAAGATTGGAAAACTCTTGCTGAATACCAGATTATCATTAGCTAAATGTTATAAGGAAAATAGTTAATCAAATTATATCATATAATTTAAACTGAACCAGTGCAAAAATAATGTGAATAAGTAATGGCTTATGTATAAGAATAATAGTTTACCATTTTATTTTATAGAAAGTTATAAATTTATATCATTTATCATTTCCAGTTATATGACTATACATCTTGGCTTATCTTTCAAAATTTTTGTCAGGCAATAATTTAAAAAAGCAGATCTTATCAGTTTCTACTTACTTAACCATATATAGAATTTTCTTGTCTCTGTACAACCAAATATAATGATTTGGAATTGTCATATCTTGAAATATTACACGTTTGGCATTTTTAAAAAAGGCATCTGGTCTCCATATATCATTTAACCAATGAGTTGGAAGAAGACGGTATTTAGCTGTCATATTCTCTGGTAAATGAAGTCTGTGATCCTTCCAACTTTGGGACATGAAAATGTCAGCTACATATGTCTACAATAAATATATTATTCTTTTTAAGAAATTGAGAACATATTTTAAGATTTGGTGTATACAATTTCTTAAAAGTAATTTAAGCTTTCAAATGCATTTCAGTAGAGTATGTCTTAACATGCAACTAAGAAAATTATTAGTAAAAAATTCATTTAGTTATTAAAAAAAATATAAATTTGTTGTTATATTCATGAAATATTTAATTGTAATCCATTAATAAGCTTAGGTAAATTTCATTGAAAAAGTTTTACATTTTAAGCAATTTTGTGACATAAATATATAGAAATATTTTGTTATCCTTTTACTTTTGTTCAGAAACAGAAATCTTGGAAGATAATTAAATATATTTTGCATATGCTTATTATAAACAGGTAAATCAAATTTTGGTATTAATATCGACACTTCAAACATCTACCAAATATTTAAATTAAAATTTATTTTAATTCAACCATAATAAAACTATACCAATGAGAGAAAATTAGTAAAGACGTACATTTAAAAATTGTTGTGTTTTACATATATGATGAATTTTGATTTGTGATGAATTTTAATAACATCCCGATATTATAATTTGAGGGAAAATAGTTTATGTCAAAAACGTTATCAATAATTCCTTGTCTGTGCATTTATTTTTAAGATGTCTTTACTATTTAAGTTTCTGTGTTTTTGTAAAGCAATTAATCATTAATTTAATCGTCTTCATTAAAAATAGCTTAAAATTATGTAGTTTCCACGTTTTGGATTGAAATATATTGAGCGTATAAATCTATAACACATATTTCTTTTCCTTAGATGTGAAATTATTAAATATTTTTATATAAATAACGATGAGAAACACTTAAATCCATTATTTTTGTATGGATAATTAATACTTATAATTATCTATAAAAAATAAAGATAAACTAAAAATAATTATTACTTAGGAGCTATGTAAAATATAGAATTTAGTTGTGAAATTAGATAAACGTAAGCTATAAATATTTTTAAGTGAAATTTAATTATTTTAACTTAATCTTCCACTTAACATTTACATATAACTTAAAAAATGTCCCAATAAAATGATTTTGCAAAAAAAGAAAAATAATATTGCTTTCTAAGTAAAATCTTTTCACTTAATTTTAATTTTTACAACATAAAATTTTCATTTGTATTAATACTTATAAAGCCATATATGTGTAACTTTAGAAATGAAAAATTTGTTTATAAGTTTAATTTTAATAAAAATAGGTTTTAAAATTTTAAATATATTAATTACCATTGAACCTTCATCAATGGAATCTATACTGAGAACTGTGATATGAAACTCAACAATTGTTGGAGATGATTCTGAAAAGAAGCAAAAATCGTATGATGGATTCACTTACAATACACGTTTTATGAAAATCAAAACTACAAATAATCTGTCTATATGTCAAGATAATAATCAGCAATATTTATATTTCTATTTACTTGTAATAAATAATTTCTCATTAGAAGATAATTTAGAACATAATTTTGCAAAAATTATATTTGTGAAGTATCCTATTTATCATTTTTATTTAAGTAAAATGCAATCCAATGAAGTAAATACTTATATGAATACATTAACGATAACAACAGAACAAGTTTGCTTTTAACATGATTGCTTATACTATATATTTAATAGAATAAAATGATTAACTTATGCTTTAAGAGACTAAATACCAACAGAAAACTAACTCTATGATGTTATATATCCTATTAATATTTCTTATAAAAATGATATAGTTTTTGAAAAAACTGTTATTAAAATTAAAGCAAAGAAATTATTTAAATTATAAAAACATTCCTAAAATTATTTTTATTGTAAGTCAATTTTCAAAAATTTATTTGTAGTAAACTAATTTTGTGATTAAGTGATACGCTTTCTTTTGTATAAAATATTAAAGTATTCGGATAATTTTAAAATTATAAGTTAAAGAGTATTCTGCTTTCAGTGTTTATTTTGATATATATCTTATTTCCTTCTAATTATAATATTCTAGTTTCCAAAATTTCATGAATTCCTAAAAATATATAATTGATTGGAATATCTAATTTGTATGAATACCTGTGTGTGCGTGGTACTAAATTACATTACTCTAAGTACGTTTTAAAAGTAAAGTTAATCTCTGTCTTCAAAATATAATTTAGCATCAACTGACATCAGACATTTGATGCAAATTTTCTTCTTAAGTATAAATTTGACAAAAATAAAATATATCATTGCTTATAAGCATATGTAAGTTCTATTTCTTATTCTGTCTATTTATTAAAAAGTTTCATTATGTAAAACATAATACAAATTTAATAAAATATGTTTTAATAGGTCACACAAGTATGAGATATCAACAATGTATTTAATATTACAAATATTTTGCTTAGATCTTCTTATTTTAAATTGCTGAAATGAGAATCTTCAAAGGAAATGAGTTGTAGTATTTTATTGTAAATACTTCATTTTTTTTTTTTTGAATTTAAGGTTTACGTTGTTTATCAAAAGGTGCTTTCAGAGTACAGCAAAAATGCTTATATTGACTTAAATTAATTTTAAAACAACTCTATTTATATAATATTTTTTGTAATGTAAACAAGTGGCAATTTTTTAAACTGATATATGCTTTACCGTTTTCTTTTGGTGGCTGTAAGTTGTCATATTCTTGAGGGTTATCTGGCAAAATACTCTTAAAGTCTAAGCTCTTCAATCTGAAATAACAAAATATTCTTTTATAGCAAAATGTATTTGTACTTAATTTGCGTTTATTCAGGTGGTTATTGTAAGGAAAATATGGGAAGACAAATATATCTGGTTGTAATGAAATTATATTAACACAAATATAGATAACGTATTTCATATGTAACAAAACTAAAGTTTTATTCATAAATGAATATATTCTAAATTTTTGCCATCAGTACAAGAATACTTTTTTTAATAATGTATACTAAAATCATTCGTATTGAATATATATGAGCTTTATATTAATGAAATTTTTATTAAAAGAAAATGAAATACATATTACTGCGACTTCGTCATAGAGCATACGAACCGGAGCCATAAAGAAATTATTGTTAAAATAAAGTTTTTATCATTAATATTAAATATTGTTTAAGCTAATAATCTCTAGTTATATTTCAGAACAATACTCTGAAATTATGAATAAATTCAATAATGATAAAAGTTTTCACATTTTAACTACTTAGAAATGATGCAGCTAGGGTATTTTTATATTATCTCATCGATTTCATACTTATATATATATATATATATATATATATATATATATATATATATATATATATATATATATATATATATATATATATATATGTATATATATATATATATTGTTACAAATTTATAAATAATGATTATATTTGTCTTAAAATATCTCAGACAGATCGGAAATTCTCACATTTTGGGCGAAAATTGCGGTATTTAGACGTGTTGTAGTTTAAAAGCGGATTTCCTAATGCTTTGGCGACTTCGTGACAGTTGGCGAGATTCTTGGCGATGGTTGGCGAGATTCTTGGCGACTTGGCGAGAAATCGATACTTCTGGAAACATCCATCACCTAAGCTCTAGGACCAATATTTTTCGAGATAGCCTAGAAGCTTCCAGAACCTTGGCGAAATTGTTAGATTTCTCCGCCAAGTCAAGTATAAATACCGCAGCCCGACATAGAAGAGTGAGTTTTTGTGAAGACAGTCAGTGAGTGAAGACGATTAGTTGTGACTGCTAGTTGTTCTCTGTCTGAGGTATTTGAGACCTGTGATTGGAGGCTGTTTCTTATTAAATCTGACGAATTGTAGCTGTATAATTGTGATTGTTACAGCGGGAATTTCGTTATCGTGAAGTTTTTACGAATAAAAGTCTTGTGTTTATTAAGTGGTTGCTTTATTCATCTCTCAATCAACACGAACCCGTGGAGCTCGGTACAACTGGTGTCAGAATCGGGGTTGAAGAGTTGATACAGCGTGTCACCAGAAAAATGGATATGGATGTAATGAAAAATCTTCTCGAAAAATTAGCGGAGCAGATGACTGAAATGAAAGCTGGACAGGAGGAGATGAAAACTGGACAAGAAGCGATGAAAGCTGGACAAGAAGAGATGAAATCTAGACAAGAAGAGATGAAAGCTGGACAAGAAGAGATTAAAACCGACATGATGAAAGAGATGAAAGCTGGATAAGAGGAGATGAAAGCTAGACAAGAAGAGATTAACACCAAGATGATAAAAGAAATAAAATCTGGACAGGAGGAGCTTAAGAAGGACATTGTAAGTGTTAAAGAAGAATTCTCCAACATTATTCAGGAGAAGATGAATGCAATGGAGGATAAGGTAACTTCAGTAGAAACTAAAGTTCAGGAGATAGAAGAAAACGTGGAAGAAGCATTAGACAATATCAATAAGGAGATTGAAAGCTTGAAGAAGCATAATGTCAAACAGACATGAGGAGCCCAACGTGGCATTTGCGACATCCCTAGCCAATATTAAACTCTCAACATTTGATGGGAAATCATCCTGGCAAGTATACAAGACCCAGTTTATGATGGTAGCGGAAGCTAATGGATGGAATCCCCGAGCCCAAGCTTTTCACCTGGCGGCTTCTTTAAGAGGAGACGCGGCTGACATCCTCGAGACGCTTCCAGAGGAGCAGAGGCACGATTTCCAAGCCCTATCGAGTGCGCTTGAGCTGCGGTTTGGAGATAAGTGCACTAAAGAATATAGCAGACTACAGTTAAAGTCCCGCTATCAAAAAGCGGGTGAAAGTCTGCAAGAATTGGCTGCCGATATTCAGCGACTTTCCCATCTAGCATTTTCGGACTGCCCAGCTGAGACACGTCAAGATCTGGCTCTCTATCACTTCATCGATAGTGTGCGGGATCCGGAGATACAGAAAACACTTAGACTCGCCGATGTCAAAGATATCGGATCTGTCCTAGTATACGCACATAAGATAGAGGCTGCCCAGCAGGCCACGCGTAAAGACCGGCACTCAATCAGAGCCGTCTCTGCTACTGATACAGACTGTAATTTAAGAAAGCAAATTGAAGATCTGCGGCGAAAAGTCCGTAGCTTAGAATTGAGTAAAGGTGGCAGAAACATGAAGATTCAATGTTGGACTTGCGGTGCAGTCGGACACGTCCATAGAGACTGCCCGAAACGAAAAGATGGTGGAAATGATCTTCCACCACAACAGGGAAACTAATATGTGGCCATCTCGTGGGGCGGAGATGTCCAGAGAGTCAGGAGCCCCATTTCAAATTGTTTCACATTTCTTCCGTAAGTGGCGGCGACGACGGACTTTTCGTTATGGGACATGTCAACGAAGTTCCCTGCAGAATGATAATCGATACTGGAGCCAACGTAACTATCATTAGGACAGATCTGGCTCGCAAACTTGGTGAGAAACTCATCTGGACGCCGCCCTGCATTACCCTCCAAACTGTGACAGGTGATAAGATTAAAGTGCATGGAAAAGTCAATCTAAACATTGCATTTGGTAATGCCGTGTACCATCATATGGCATATGTCGCTGATATAAATGACGAATTTATTCTCGGATTGGATTTCCTCAAAGAAAACAATTTCAAGTTAGATTTTAAAAATAATGAACTACATTCATGTTCTGAAGACATAGCGATTTTTAAGACGAAATATTCAGATATTAAAACGGTCCATCATATAACTGCAAAGAGTGAAACAACATTACCACCAAGAATTGAGACAATAGTTTGCGGAGCTCTTTCAGAAGATAATAATTTTCACTATGGATTGACTGAATATCCAGATTCCGACAATAGCGTTAAAGGAGTACTAGTGGCTTCTTCACTCGTCGACCTTTCACGAAATGTAATCCCGGTAAGAGTTGCTAATCTAAGCAATAAGGTAAAACTTATAAAAGAAGGAGAAGTGCTAGCGACTTGCACTCCAGTGACCTGTATTAACCGAAATTGTCAAGCCACACTATCTGAGCCTCCTGACACTCTAATTAATGAACTCCTTCAGAGAGCAGAGTTAGATGATAAACAGAGGAATGCTGCAAGAAATTTATTATTAGAATTCGGAGATCTCTTTTCCAAGAAATCAGATGATGTTGGGCGAACCAAATTGAGGCAGCACCGAATCAATACAGGAAATCATCCACCCATTAAACAACATCCGAGAAGATTGCCATTCGCTAAGCAGGAAGAGGTGGACAATCTTCTGATGGAAATGCAGCAGAATGACATTATTGAGCCATCAGAGAGTCCTTGGGCTTCGCCTATTGTTTTAGTTCGGAAGAAAGATGGTTCTACCCGATTCTGCGTTGACTATCGTCGGTTAAACAACATCACTAAAAAAGATAGTTACCCTCTTCCTAGGATTGACGATACACTTGATGCTTTATCCGGAAAACAATGGTTTTCGACTTTGGATCTCAAGAGTGGTTATTGGCAAGTAGAGATACATCTTGAGGATCGAGAAAAGACTGCATTCACCACAGGATAAGGACTTTGGCAGTTCAAGGTTATGCCACGCCTGATGGAGACAGTATTACGAGGACTTTCCTACGAAGCCTGTTTGGTATATTTGGACGATATCATTATTGTAGGGCGCACATTCGAAGACCATTTAAGAAACATCCGAAAGGTGCTGGAAAAATTAAAAATGGCCAACCTGAAGCTGAATCCAAGCAAATGTAATTTATTCCGACGTGAAGTAAGCTATCTGGGACACATTATCTCTGATGAAGGTGTAAGAACAGATCCTGAAAAGATCTCTGCAGTTAAGGACTGGAGTCGTCCAAAAGATGTCCACCAATCAAGAAGTTTTCTTGGACTATGCACATATTACAGGAAATTTGTTAAGGGTTTTTCAAGTATTGCCAGACCCCTTCACAAGTTGACAGAAGCTAAACAGAGATTTCTATGGACAGATGAATGTGAGAAAGCTTTTAAACAACTGAAGGAGGCGTTGACATCTTCGCCCGTTCTTGCATATCCCCAGCCCGGAAAATTATTCATTTTAGATACGGATGCCAGCAATGAAAATATCGGAGCTGTTTTGTCGCAAGAAATTGATGATAAAGAATATGTCATTGCTTATTGGAGTAAATGTCTATCGAAACCAGAGCGGAATTACTGTACAACCAGGAAGGAATTGCTGGCAATCGTTAAAGCCATAGAACATTTCCACCATTATCTCTATGGAAGAAAGTTCTTGCTCCGGACAGATCACGCATCCTTAACCTGGCTTTTAAATTTTAAAAATCCAGAAGGACAGGTAGCCAGATGGATTCAACGACTCCAGGAGTTTGACTTTGAAATACGTCATCGCAAAGGAACTCTTCATGGAAATGCTGATGCACTATCAAGGAAACCGTGCAATGAAAGCTGCCGATATTGTTCGAGAGTAGAGAAGAACTATCAGTTAGTAAATCCTTCGGTACGCCAGATTACTGTTTCACCTCCATCGAAACCAGACCCATGGAGTGATAAAGGACTTAGAGAAGCCCAAAAGGAAGACCGAGATATAAATCCAATTTTAGAATTAAAAGAATCTTCCAGTATGAAACCAAGTTGGCAGGATATCTCCACCTACAGTCCTGCTACTAAGCAATATTGGGCTCTTTGGGACTCACTCCATATAAGAAATGGTGTCTTATACAGGAAATGGGAGTCCGATGACGGACGTAATTTCAAATGGCAGCTTGTTCTTCCAAAATCAAGAATTTCAGATGTTTTGAAAGAATTGCATAGTAGCTCAACTGGAGGCCACTTCGGAGTAATGAAAACTCTACAGAAAGTTCGAGAACGCTTCTATTGGAGCAAAACGAGACAAGATGTAGAGAAATGGTGCCAATCTTGTGATGACTGTGCGGCACGTAAAGGACCAAAGAAACGTAGCCGAAGAAGGCTGCAGCGGTACAACGTAGGAGCACCTTTTGAGCGAATAGCATTAGACATTTTGGGTCCTTTACCACGATCCTCAAATGGCAACAAATACATACTTGTTGTCATGGACTATTTTACTAAGTGGCCTGAAGCGTTTTCAATACCCGATCAAGAGGCGACTACAGTAGCCGAGGTTCTAGTGCAGCAATGGGTTTCCAGATTTGGCACACCCTTACAAATTCATTCTGATCAATGGACAAATTTCACCTCTGTTGTGTTTAAAGCAATGTGTCAAATTCTCGGAATAGACTAGACGCAGACCACGCCTCTACACCCACAATTGGACGGCATGGTAGAGAGGTTTAACAGAACCATCTTGAATAATCTCTCACTTATGAATAATCACTTGGGATCTTGAATAATCACTGGGATTTGAAGCTACCGCTGTTTCTGCTTGCCTATCGCAGTGCTGTCCATGAGACTACCGGATATTACTCCTTCACAGATGCTCTTTGGTCGCGAACTTCGTCTACCTTGTGATCTTCAGTTTGGTCGTCCACCGGATACATCTTCATCACCTGAGGAATACCTTCGAGACCTTCAGGCACGTCTTGAAGATATCCATAACTTCGCTCGAGACCGAATCAACCTGACGACCGAAAGAATGAAGACAAGGTATGACACAAGAGCGACAGGACATGAATTTCAAGAAGGTGACAAAGTTTGGTTGTGGAACCTGATTCGACGTAAAGGACTTTCTCCAAAGTTGCAAGCCAACTGGGAAGGTTCCTACACAGTCCTAAAAAGACTGAACGACGTCGTGGTTCGTATAAGGAAATCATCTTCTTCAAAACCAAAGGTAGTACATTATGATAGATTAGCTCCTTATCGTAATGTAAAGTAAAAATTAGTAGACCATGGTCTCTTTGTAAATGGTATAGATAATTTTAATCTTTTCTATTTTCTTGTATTTTCAGTTGCTTGTGTATGTAATGTGCTCTGTATCCTCTTGAAATGCAAATTCTCTTATATTAAATTTGACCTCCTATCAGGGGAT